>JAKSZT010054528.1:656504-684597 GCA_026826555.1 Tolypeutes matacus
TCCTATCCTATCCTATCCTATCCTATCCTATCCTATCCTATCCTATCTTATCCTATCCTATTGGGGTGTGGGGATGGAGCCCCAGGTGTCAGACTTTTCAGTCTGTGCCAGCTGAAAGTGCCTGCAGTTACCCAGAGAGGCTGATTTAGGTCCCCCAGCTTCCTCCCTGCTGGAGGTGGGGCTAAACCCTAGGCTAGGGCTGCAATCTGATCCTGATGGAAGGAAACCAGTCCCTAACTTCACTGTGGTTTTCAGTCATGCTGGGTGCAGAGTTAAAATGGCAGCTAACAGCCTCTTTCTGACTTGGATAGGTTCAAACGTTAGCTGTTTCTAGGATTATACTTTAGCCAGCCGAATTTACTAATCAGTAGCTGAAAGTCAGTGCCCAACTGTCTCTTCTTTGGGAAATGGAGCTTCCAACTCCAGCCACAGAATAGCACCTGAGGTGGCTTGCATTGCAGGCACCAGCCTCTGTGGTATGGAGTCCTCTACTCAAAGCAGATGGGCAGTCTCTTCCTTCCATACTTTAAAGGATGTTGCAGATGCTGTTCTGGTCTCCTGGGGACCCCAAACAGGTGCTTTAGATAGCTCTGGTTCATCATTAACTGCCCTGTAGGACAAGCTGACTCAGAGCTCCTTACTCTGCCACCATCTTTCCCCTCCTCCCAACTGTGGTAAATTTTGACCCACATGGCTTAATTTGTTACCCACACCTATGGCTCCATCCCCAACTCAGGCAGGGAAGAAAGGGATGTGAAGCTTCATCAGTCTCTCTGGGCAACTAAAGATTGTCTTGGATTGAATAGCTTGGATTACTGCACATGGCTTCAGGTCTGTCACTACTCCTGGAAGGGGAGAAAGAAGGGAGAAAGTTCATCAGTTCCTGGGACAGTGTGGGCACTTTCAGTCTCCATGGCTTACAGTACCAACTGCATTCTCAGCTCCTACTCCACAACTAGGAAGGGAGAAAGGGCATGAAATTGATGAAAGGGGAGAAAGAAGAGAGAAAGTTCATCAGTTCCTGGGACAGTGTGGGCACTTTCAGTATCCATGGCTTACAGTACCAACTGCATTCTCAGCTCCTACTCCACAACCAGGAAGGGAGAAAGGGCATGAAACTGATGAAAAAAGCAGAAAAACTCAGATTAGTGAAACATAAGCTACTATAAAGTTCCAAATTAAGTTGAACCAAGTATCAATGAGGGGCTGTAGCACAAAGTCAATCAAATGGAAATCCCTAGACTAAAGAGAAAAACTGCCCAGAATGAATATATCTAGTAAACTAGGTGCAAAGACAGCAACAAAAACTTACAATCTATACCAAGATACAGGAAGATAGGGCCCAGTCAAAGGAACAAGATGACATAAAGAAGTTGAAGCAACTCATCATAGATTTTCATACAAATCTCCTTAATAAATTCAATGAGGTAGCTAAAGAGATTAAAGATATTAAGAAGACACTGAGTGAGCAAAAGGAGAATTTGAAAGCTTACATAGAAAAACAGCAGATCTTATGGGAATGAAAGACACAGTAAATAAAATAAAAAATAAACAGGTGGCCTATAACAGTAGATTTGAAGAGGCAGAAGAAAGCATCAGTGATCTTGAAAGCATGGCCTCCAAAATCAAATATACAAAATAACAGATAAAGGAAAGAATGGAAAAATTGAACAGGGTCTCAGGGAACTAAATGCAAACATACATGTCATGGGTGTCCCAGGAGAAGAGAAGGGAAAGGGGGCAAAAGGAGTATTTGAAGAAATAATGGTAGAAAACTTCCCAACCCTATTGAAGAATATAGATATCAGTGTCCAAGAAGCACAATGTACTCCCATCCAATTAAAAGCAAACACACCTACTCCAAGACACATGCTAATCAGAGTATCAGATGCCAAAGATAAAGAATCCTGAGGAGAGCAAGAGAAAAATGGTACATCACATACAAGATTAAGTTCTGATTTCTCATCAGAAACCATGGAGGCAAGAGGCAATGGTATGATAAATTTAAGATACTGCAAGAGAAAAACTGCCAGCCAAGAATTTTATATCCAGCAAGATTGACTTTCAAAAATGAGGCGAGTTTAGAATATTCACAGATAAACAGAAACAGAAAGGTTATAACAAAGAGACTGGCTTTACAGGAAATACTAAAGGGAGTGTTACAGCCTGAAAAGAAAAGACAGCAGAGAGGGGCTTGGAAGAGAGTCTAGAAATGAAGATTGTTTCAGTAACAGTAACTAAAAGTGTCAAAAGAGTGCTGAAAATAAAATATGACAGATAGAACTCAGAGGTCAAAATGGGTGAAATAAGAACAGCCTTTACAGTAATAACATTGAATGTTAATGGATTAAACTCCCCAATCAAAAGACACAGATTGGCAGAATAGATAAGAAAATATGAACAATCTATATGCTGTCTACAACATACTCACTTTAGACCCAAGGATACAAATAGACTGAAAGTCACAGGCTGGACAAAGATATTCCACACCTGCAGTAACAAAAAAACAAAAAAAAAAAGCTGAAGTAGCTATACTTATATCAGATGAAATAGACTTTAAAATCATTTATAGGTTCTCTACACATGGCTCTTCTGCTTTTATCTGAACCTATAATTAGCACTATACTTGATAAATATATGTTCCAGAGACTTAAAACTTTGATCCTTCCATGTGCCAGTTGAGCCCTGAATTTCAGCAGAATTGCAACATCTACATTCCAGTTCACTGGACTCACACAAGACAACGAACAAGGAGATAATGATGGACAGCACCCATCCCAAGGAACAGAGAGTGTCTGCAACTGCAAGCAAGATAGTTCCATCCATCTGCCTGATGGGATCTCATCTCCCTCTCAATTAGAAACAGCATGGGCATCATCATCCCCAAATCCTCAAGATCGGTGTAATATAAGGGCATTTTGGGGACATTGGCGTTGTCCTGCATGAAATCGCAATGACAGATACAGGCCATTGTATATTTTGTCATAAACTACAAAATTGTGTGGGACAGAGTGTAAACTATAATGTAAACTGTCATCAATGATTAGTAGCAATGCTTCAATATGTGTTCATATTGAGGGGAAAAAGCTGTTAAATCTTTACCCTAAGCCACACCTCTCAATTTTTTCTTACACTGCTTTGGCTGTCTCAAGCTGTTTTTGCCTGGAAGACAAATTCTGGAAGGGGCAGAACCCTTCTGGAGAAGAGTTTCCCAAATCAGTTTTTCCCAGGTACAATGAAGCCAGGGACCCACAAAAAAAGTGTTGTCTGACTCCATACTTCCCTGGAGAGGGGAGGAGGAAGGGACCTGGAAGGGCACCAAGAGTTTCTCCTATGTCTTTTTTTTTTTTTTTAATTGTGGGTAAAAATCAAAATTTTCACAATACATACCAACATTTGCAAAATGATATATAAATATATATGCATATATGTGCATTTGCTTACAAAAATGTTTTTATGTATATATATAAATATATTTTAAGAGGCGCTTAGATACCCAAAATATTACACGGAACCCACTGGGATTCCCACGTTGCCCACCTCCCACACCTCCCACCACATCCCACACAAACATCTCCCACAAGTGTGGCCCACCACCCTCAATGGACTTACACATCCTGGGGCCTTGCCACCAACCATAGACCACAGTTCACACCGTAGACCACACTCTTTCCCACACAGTTCTGAATGAAGAGAGGGGCCAAGATGGCGTTAGTGTAGGAGGGCACACACTGCAAGCTCCCAGAACAAGGCAGATTGTGGACGGGGTCCTGCCCAGGGGTCTCCTATGTCTTTTTGAAGCTGCATTTTCTTGATTCAGCATTTGCCCAGTAATTAGCCCTTTAATTGTTTCCAGTAATTTTGAGGAAGATACTGTCTTTAAGTCTCCTCTGCCACTTTTGCCCCAGGCAGTTTGAAGTAATGGCCACCCTCAGAGCCAGGTCCCCAGCAATCTGAAGTAGCTAATCAAAAGGTTGTCCTGAGTACCTTTGTGGCAACGGATGTAGGCCATTTTAAAATAGCACATACCACTAAGAACTGTGTGGGAGAGAGTGTTGTCTACGGGGTGAACTGTGGTCTATGGTTGGTGGCAAGGCCCCAGGATGTGTAAGTCCATTGAGGGTGGTGGGCCACACTTGTGGGAGATGTTTGTGTGGGATGTGTTGGGAGGTGTGGGAGGTGGGCAACGTGGGAATCCCAGTGGGTTCCGTGTTTTTTGGGTATCTAAGCACCTCTTAAAATATATTTATATATATACATAAATAACATTTTTGTAAGCAAATGCACATATATGCATATACATTTATATATCATTTTGCAAATGTTGGTATGTATTGTGAAAATTTTGATTTTTACCCACAATAAAAAAAAAATAAAAAAAAAAACACATGAAAAAAAAAAAAGCAGTGATCAGTGATTGGAACACACACCACAGAATCTTGGGGAACTAGCTGTGCCAGGGGCTAGAGTTGAGGATCTCATTGCTGCCTGTTGTGAAACTAAGGGATGGGTGATATTAGCTGCATGTGGAGAGTGCAATTCACCAGTATTTACTGTGATTTAGCAGCTTCTTCCTCCCACTCTTCCCTTGATGATACACAGTGCTCTATTAGATTCCAGAGTTTCAACATAGTTGATTCAAATAGTTCCTGTCCATTTAATAGTTGTTCTGGTGGAGGGACTGATTCCTGGAGTTTCCTACTCAGTCATCTTTCCACAATCCTCTCCCCTTCACTTTCTTTCTAATCTTTCAGGTTCTTTTTAATCCTTCGTCCTCTTCTCTTTACTTCTGACTTCTCCTGAAAACTTATTATTATTCCTCATCCTCCTGATTTTTCTTTCTCCTTCATCTTCTTCTCTTCTTCTGGCTCCTACTGACTCATTTATCTTGTTTTTTTTATTATTATTATTATTTTTATTCCTTGTCTACTGACTCTTTCTCCTTCTTCTACAGACTCTCTTCTACTGATTCCTTCTTCTTCTATTACTGATTCCTTTTTATTCTTTTTCTATTACTGTCTTCTTCTATTAATGACTCTCTTCTCATTCTTCTTCTTCAGCTTCTTCTTTTGCTGCTGCTGCTGCTGCTTCTGCTGCTGCTGCTATCACTTCTTTGTTCTCCTTCTCCTCCTTGTTCTCCTTCTTCTTCTTCCTCCTCCTCCTCTCTTCTTCTGGCTTCTACTAACTACTTCTACCTCTACTTCTACTTCTTACAGCTTCTACTGACTCCTTCTTTTCCTTCTAGCTTCTACTGACTCCTTCTTCTTCTGGTTTCTACTGACTTCTGCATTCTTCTGGCTTCTATTTACTGACTGCTTTGTATTTCCTTTGTTTATGAGGACTTAGCCATATTAGATTAAGGCCTGACCTTATTTAATTTGGTCACACATTAATAATATCTTCAAAGGTCCTGTTTACAAATGGGTTCACACCCACAGGATTATGTATTAAGAATTCAACATGTTTTTGTGGGGGACATGATTCAAATCCCAAAACTATGACAATTACTATGCAGCCAATTTAAAATGAGATACATGTGTACTTTAACTTACATAGAAACATTTTCTCAGTATAATGTAAAGAGTAAAGCAGAATATGAATTGCATTACACAACGATCTTTATATTTAAATATACTACACATACAATCATATCAATAAAAACAAAATTAGAGGGAAATGCACCAAAATATTAAGAGTGACTGTCTCTAGTATGGGTTATCATTATACTTACCTATTTTTCTTTGTTTTCCAAGTTTTTTACAATCTGCATGTATAATTATCTCTGTAATAGAATACCTTGATGCCATTGCAATGATGTTGTAAAAGTATATTTATTAAACATGAAAGGATTTTACAAAATACTGTAAAGTTTAAAAATCAGCTTATAATCTCAACTCAGCATATAAACACACTAACTTCTGCCCAGCATGGAACACAACTCCCAGGGATGAATCTTCCTGGCACCAAAAGATTATTACCAAGTGCCAACTAGCAATGCATTTGGAAAAGAACTTGACCAAAAGGGGGAAATATTAAATACAAATGAGTTTTTATGGCTAAGAGATTTCAGTGTGAGTCAAGAGGTCATTCCAGAGATTATGCTTATGCACATCTCAGCAGGATCTCACTGATTGCCACAATAAACAGTGCATCAAACAGTGGGGCTCCTGAGGGCTCTAGAGACATCTAGACACTATAAGCAGGGCAAGACAGTCTCAGGAATTCGGCACCCTGTCAGTGGGCCTTACTTTGGAATTTATGTTCCCCGGTGTAAGAGAGTTAGACTCATTTATAATTTCCCTACACATGGCTCTTCTGCCCCTTTTATTTGAACCTATAATTAGCACTATACCTGTAGAATATATGTCCCAGAGACTTAAATCTTTGGTCTGTTCATGTGCCAATTGAGCCCTAAATCTCTGCTCTCTAGTTCAATGGACTCACCCAGGACAACTAACAAGAAGATGATGATGGACAATACCCATCTTAAGGAACAGAGAGTGTCTGCAACTGCAAGCAAGACAGTTCCATCCATCTGCCTCATGGGATCTAAGTCCCCTCTCAAATAGAAACAGAGTGGGCATCACTATCCCCAAATCCTCAAAATTGGGGAATGAATAATGGACTAGCCAAAAAATTATATAAGTGCTTATATTAATAAATAAATATGGATATTAGTTTAAAATAATAAAAATAGTTATATTCAAATTAAATTATTATTCTAACAAGTTTGTTTAATGTTGATGGTAATTATATGTTGTCAGAAGTTTGTTTAGAAATAGTTTCCAAAATCATTGTAATAACTTAAGCATGGAAGGTATATAAAATGTTCTTTTATTATTAAAGAAAAGACAGTAATTTTATTCTAAAATAAAATAACTAGTTATTAAAACAAAGTAAAAAAAAAAGGACTAAAGTTGACTTATTATTATTCTAGCAATCAAAGAACTTTTATCATTGATATAATGTCAGTGGCTACCAGAGGTTCTGAGGAGAGGGAGAGAGAATAGTTGTAACATGGGGGCATTTTTGGGACATTGGAATTGTCCTGTATAGCATTGCAATGATAGATACAAGCTGTTATACATTTTGTCATAACTTATAAAATTATGCAAAGCAGTGTTAAGTATAATGTAAACTGTAGTCCATGGTTAGTAGTAATGCTTCAATATGTATTCATCAATTGTAACAAATGTACCACACTAATGAAAGATATTGATGTGGGAAAGTATGGGAGGGGGAGGGGGTGAAGCATATGGGAATCCCTTTTATTTTTTATGTAACATTTATATAATCTAAAGCTTCTTTAAAAATTAAAAAAGTTAAATAAAAAATAGAAAAAAATCAGCTTATAAAACCATATTATCATATGATCTCACTTCTTTAAAAACAATATATAGGTAGTATATTGTATATAGTTTATATAAATACATACATGTTTAAATGATTAGAACAGTGCCTAATAGTAAGTGCTCAAAAAATTTTAGCTTTGGGGAGCAGATGTAGCTCAAGTGGTTGAGCACCTACTTCTTATGTATGAGGTCCCATGTTTGATCCCTGGTACCTCCTAAAAACAAACAAACAAAAAAGAAAACCTAAGAAAAGTTTTTAGCTTTTACTAGTATACATCCTACTCCTGCTTAGATAAACTGTAGCATACTACTTACACTGTTATGTACCTTTCTTTTATTCATTCACAAGATATCTTTTTTTTTTATTTTGCAGACTACATCATTTTATTCAGTACACCAAAGTTGTGCTGCAGCAAAGGAAGCCAAAATGGAAGTAGCTTTGGGGTTCTAGGGATGGCAAAGGATTTTTATAGACATAGAAAGGAAATTTGCTTGACTTCTACTGATTGGACTAGGGTTTGTCCATTTTATAGGGGCAGGTTTAGGGCAGATGGGCTTTATTTTGTGTTGTGTCTGAGATAATGAACTATGGGCTTGAATGGCTATCTGGGTCAGCTACCTTGGTTGCAATTTCAAATTTCAAATGATAAAAAGGAAACTCCAGAGGGCATGGGAGTTTTTTGTTGTGTTTTTTTTTTCCTCTGAGGGGGTCCAGTGTTTTTTCTATGCAATTTTATCAATCCCCCCCCCCCTTTTCGGTTGTGAGGGCATGACCAAAAATGTTGTTAGTCTTTCGTTCACCGCTAAAAGTCTCTCATGTTTCATTGCCAATTTCATGGGTTTGCTCAAGTTCAAGATTTTCATCATTCCATTCACACTGGTTTTGTATCATCATTTGTATCATTTGTTGAGTTAATGGCTGCATACCAGCATTTAAAAGTAGAGAGATCCAACAATGACTGAAATATACTATGAATATGATTATGAGGATAACATGTGCCCCTATTAGGACATCTCTGAGACAAGGTCCCCATGACTCTAGAAGCCAACCAAAAAAATATTCAGATCAATCAGATTTGGGAGGTGTGTAAACTGGTTTGGCTGCTTCTCTAGCATTGGCTTCTGCTGCCCCTACCTCTTGGCTGAACATCCTCTTGACTCAGTTATGGGTTTCCCATGATCCTTTTAGAGCTGTCTCTACTCTGGCAATAAATAATCTCTTCAAGAGTTTTTATAGTATGGAAAGAGGTCATAACAGCCCTCATGTTTCTAATTTTCCCTTTTGAAGGCTTATTATAAATAACCATTTGGGTAATAGCAGAAGCTATATAACAGGGATTAATCCAATTTATGCCTAGTACTTTGTATGTCTTGTGTCCACCTACAAAATAATTGTCCTTGGAGAACTTAATGAGGGTAACTTTTGCCTGTAAGGAAACGGGATATGGGTGTATAGAGCTAATTGGTTGTAAACTCCAAAAGGAGAATCATAACATCATCATCTTTGTTGTTATCTGATATCTTAGTCCCATTTAACCAACAATTTCCTTTGCCTGACCCTTCAGCACACTGGAAATCTGTACCTTGAGTGGAAAATTTCTCATGTTTCTAAAACCTTAGAGTGCCAGAAAGACAAAGGAATTGTGTCAAGGTAGATGTACATAGGTCAGAAACAGGGTTAAGAGGATATAAAATAAAATCATGGTGAAGGTAAAGTATTATTGAGGATGGAGATTGAACTTTGTAAGGCATGTAGAATGAATAAGAGAACATTTAAACAGACGGTGAAAAGGAAGAGACAGAAAATAAGATAAGGAAATTCAAGCATGTCTTTTTTTTTATTTATTTTTTTTTTATTTTTTATTTATTTTTTTTTTATTATGGGTAAAAATCAAAATTCTCACAATACATACAAACATTTGTAAAATGATATATAAATATATATGCATATATGTGTATTTGCTTACAAAAATGTTATTTTTTATATATATATATACATATATTTTAAGAGGTGCTTAGATTACCTAAAATATTATACGGAACCCACTCGGATCCCACCCATCAAGCATGTCTTGATCCATGATCTTGGGCATCGCCTACTTGTTCCAACATCTTGAGCAGAAGCTGTCTACATCAGTCTCTGTATGCTTGTGGAATCTTCGTGTCAATTTTAGCTTGAGATCCAGAATAGGAGTAACCTCTCAAGGGCTTGAAGCATGGTTTAGTTGTGACAGGTGGAACCAGGGGTCAATTCCCTGTCATTTTACTGCTGTAGTGGTGGTCAGTAACACTTGATAAGATCCTTTCCATCTAGGTTCAACAGCAGTTTTTCGTTTATATCTGTTCTAGCATATCAAGTCTCTGGGTGGGTTGAAGGTCATGTAGAATCCACTGTAGAGGAGCTCAGGAAAGGCAGCTTAGGTCTGGACTGTTGCCAGAGCCCATAGCCCCAGAGGGCACCTTCTTTATCTTGGTGGGACATCCCAACTTGTGAAAGACAAATTCCACAACATATCTTAAAGATCCTCCCATATAAGAAAATATAGCTCTATTAAATGACTGCAGAATGTTAATCAGTCTCCTACTGATAGACATTTAGGTTGTTTCTAGTCTTCTGGTACTATAACCAAAATTCAAGTGAATATATTTTTCTAAACATATGTGAATATATCTGTAAGATAAATTCCTAGAGGTGAAATGCTCTGGGTCAAATGAGATATGCATTTTAAATTTTGATATAGTTCCAAATTGCCCTTCATAGAAGTTTGTACCAATTTACACTTATCACCTATAATTTGAGAGACTCTTTCCCAAACCTGTTTTTTCTAGGCAGCACTGGGAATTGAACCCAGGACCTCATACGTGGGAAGCAGGCACTCAACCACTGAGCTATATCTGCTCCCCAATGAGAGTTGTTTTTGTTTGTTTTTTGTTTTTAGGAGGTAGCAGGGATCGAACATGGGACCTTGTACATGGGAAGAAGGCTCTCAACCACTTGAGCCACATCTACTCCCCTGTTTCCCTATACTTCTGTAAACAAAATAATCACTTTATCTTTGCCAATTGTTTAGAGATGAAAATAACATTTTGTTTTAGCTTTATTTTCGTGTTTATGACTGAGATTAAGTGTATTTTCATTTGTTTAAAAAATCTGCATTTCTTCAATCTCCTTATTTTAAAAATGGGAGACTGGCATCCAAAGAGGGTAAAATATTTGAGGGTACATATCTACTTAGTAGTAGAATCAAAATTGGCTCCATACTTAACTGAATTTCAATCCTATACTTTTTCCATTGCATTTCCATCCCATTTCTTTACCTGTACCACAAATTTTCACCTTACCATATACTACCCCAGTGGGCTGTCTTCATATCAAGAGCATCAGTTCTATTTCCTTAAACAGGTTGCCAAAAAGTACCATAAAAGAAAAAGAAAGGGCATACCTCAGGCTTTGAAACCTATGTTTCACTTTTTGCTTGTGTCACCCTTTGGCAAGCATCAGTTTCCTCATCTATAATACATAATGGGTAAAAACCATCTAAGATAGTTTCTGGTACACAGAAGATAGTCCATCACTTGGAGATACATACACTTACACAAGTTTTTTAGTGCCAGGATCAAGACCAGCCAGTTCTATATAACTTCTTTATAGTGCCTGTTAGAGTGTGGGGAACTCAGTAGATGCTAACAAATGTTCATTGACTTGACTTATACGGAAGCTTACAATTGAATAGAGGTTAAAAAAAAAAACAGAAAATTTCTATTACCCTGCAGCCTTCTGTCCTTTTGATCTGCAGTCTCCTGTCCCCACATATAGTGAGTGAATATATAATAATGACTTTAAAACCTGCACTGATTGAAAAAGAGGAAAACCACCAGTTATCTTCACACTGCTCCTCAAGGCTTATCTGAATGGGGGTCAGCAATCTTAGGTTAAAGAGCTTTCTGACAGTTTTGATGACTTTTCAGAGCTTAATTGAGACTGCATGCTTATATTCTCTGTGATATGAGTTGCTCCATAGTGAGGAGCAACCTAAGGAAATATAACATGGTTAGATTTGTGTTTTAATAAGATCACTCTAGCTGTATTGTGGAAGATGGATTGGAATGCATATGGGAAGACCAATTAAGGCTATTGCAGTTTATGCAGTCAGGAAGTGCTCAGGGTTGGGTAGATGGAGGTTGAAGGAATAGGAGAGGGAGAGGAAGATGTATAGAGTGAAGGAAAAGGAGGCATTTGGATTCATAGTACAGGTGGAGGAGTTAATTTACTGCCAAAAAGGGAATATTAACACTAAAACACAAGAGGAGGTGAAAAGAAAGGTAAATTTGTGAAGGGAACTTGGTAGAAAGAGGTTGAAAGATTCTGACTCAATGTTTTTGTCGTTCTTAGTGAATCAGGGACAAGGTCATCTCCTGAGCATGGAAAGGAAGGTAGTAGCCAGCTGATTAGGGACATACAGAAGAATTTCTAGGCAAATGAGTTTAGGAATCATGACTTTGTTGTGATTCTAGTCTGTGAAATTTTCTGTCTTTCAAACTTCATGGGATTTGATGGTTAAGATAGCATAGGTTCCTTTCAAGAAAGTATTTTCTGTGGAGGAGTATGGGTAGAAGGCATATTGCTGTGACTTGAGGGTTCTGGGGTCATCAAAACATGAGAGAACTAGGCCTTCCATCCACCTGAGAGGAGAGGTCAGACATTGCTTCCCTGAAGCCCTGGTTTTTGGAACTCTGGCTGCCTTAGATGATGTAGCCGTTGGGCAATTTGTTGTAATTATGAATTCCAAAAATAGGTATTGGATCATGCTTGTAAACTGGCCTGCTAATCTGGGCATGATTAAGTAATGATTAGGACGTTAACTGGGCCACGTCAGTAGGGCATTGAGCCCCACCCCTTGGTAGGTGGGGAAATCAAATATAAAAGGCATGGCAAGAAGAGAGTTGAAGCAGTTTTGATGTTGGAATTGTGATGTTGGAGAGATGAGCCAGTTGCCTGAGAGTTCACAGCTGGCCTTGTGGAGAGAAGCAAAGCCTAGAGAGCCTAATAATCTACAGCTGACCTTGTGGAGGAAACAGAGGAGCTAAGCCCAGAGAGAAACGCAGCCCTGGGAAGAGAGGAACCCAAGAAGCCTAAACCATGGCAAATGTTGGCAGCTGTCTTGCTCCAACACGTGGCAATGGACTTTGGTGAGGGAAGAAACTTATGCTTTATGGCCTGGTAACTGTGGACTTCTACTCCAAATAAATACCAACCAATCTCTGGTATTTTGCATCAGCACCCTTTTGGCTGACTAATACAGAATTTTGTATCGAGGAGTGGGGAAGTGCTTTTGCAATTACCAAAATGTTGGAATGGTTTTATAAATGGGTCAGGGGTATTTTTTGGAGGAATTGTGAAATGCTTGATGGAAAAGGCCTAGATCACTTTGAAGAAACTGTTGATAGCAATATGGATGGTAAAGAGACTTTTTATGATGCCTTACAAGTAAATGATGAAACTATTATTGGAAACTGGAGGAAAGGCGATCCGTGTTTTAAAGTAGCAGAGAACTTAGCAAGATTAACTCCTGGTGTAATATGGAAGACAGAATTTGAAAATGGCGAACCTGAGCATTTAACTGAAGAACTTTCCAAAGTAAACCCGGAGAATGTGGCTTGGCTTCTTCTTGCAGCTTATAGCAAAATGCTAGATGAAAGAAATACACTAATGACTGAACTCTTGGGCACAAAGAAAACAGAAACTAATCCCAGAAATGCCAAGTTTCTGGAAATCATGTTCCCAGATGAAAGTGCCCCATTTGAAGACTTAGCTAAACCTGGAACTTGTAAATCAGAATTGAAGATGCAGATATCTTGGAAAGACTTGTGGAAAGTCTTACTATCTGATGGCTTGGACCCCTGCTTCCTGCATGCTAAACCAACAAAGTTTTTGAGAGTGCTGTATGAACAAAACCACTGTAAGCTTGGACTAAAAAGGACATGGAAAGGAAAGATTTGAGGAGAAACAGCTTTAAGAAGAAACCCATGGGAGCTGAGATCTGGAATCAAGACATCGCCTTGGGCCAAGAGAGGAACCCCACCCATGTGTACAGAGAGGGTGAATTTGCCCCAGCAGTTGAAGAGGGTGGATGCTCCCACCTGATGTTCAGGAAGAGTTTTGCTACCCCAGGGTACAGGAATGGTAGAGTACATTTCTCAAAGATTAGGGCAGTTAAGGTCAGCACCCCATAGGTCTGAGAGCGGTGCTCCTGCCCCCCAAGGATTAGAGAAAGCCAGGTGGTCAACCCATTGCTCTGAGAGGATTGAACCTTTATGCCAAAGGTTAGGGAAGGCCAGGTGGTCAACTTGTTGCTCTGAGAGGGTTGAACCTGTATACCAAAGGTTAGGGAAGGCCAGGTGGTCAGCTTGTTGCTCTGAGAGGGTTGAATCTGTATGCCAAAGGTTAGGGGGAATGTTGTCTTCACCTCACTGTACTAGGGGGGCTAAGACTCTAAGCCAAAGATTGGGTAAGGTGTGGAAATCACCCCAACACTCTTGGAGGGTGAGGTCTGGAGCTTGGTCGACACCCAGCTGCTTGATGAGGGTGGAACTAAGAAAATGGCCTTTGGGCAAGCCTGTGGAAAGGGTGGGTCCCCATGTGGCCCCAAGGAGAAGAAACCATCATCTTAAGAATGACTCAGACTTTGAATTCAAATGGAGGATACTGAACTGTAGAGGATCCATGACTCATGTTTAACATCCCAATTTCTCCTTATGATAATGAAAATGTTTATCTTTTGTCTTTCCATTTGTGTATTGGAAGAAGTTAAATGGTTTTGTAAGTTTCAGAGGTCTATAGCAGACAGGACTTTGCCCCAAGACAAACTATTTCTTTAAACTGCCTATGATATGATTTTGTGCTTGAATTGTTACTGATTTAAGGTTTTTTGAATATTGTAATGTATTTTTGGAATTCAGAGGCAGAGTGTAGGAGTTGGGCAGTTTGATGTAATTATGAATTCCAAAAATAGATATTGGATCATGCTTGTAAACTGGTCTGCTAATCTGGGCATGATTAAGTAATGATTAGGGCGTTAACTGGACCACGTCAGTAGGGCATTTAGCCCCACCCCTTGGTGTGTGGAGGAATCAAATATAAAAGGCATGGCAAGAAGAGAGTTGAAGCAGTTTTGATGTTGGAGTTTTGATGTTGGAGAGAAGTCCCCGGGATAGAGACGAGCCATTCGCCTGAGAGTTCACAGCTGGCCTTGTGGATAGACGCAAAGCCTAGAGAGCCTAATAGTCTACAGCTGACCTTGTGGAGGAACCAGAGGCACTAAGCCCGGAGAGAATTGCAGCCCCAGGAAGAGAGGAACCCAAGAGGCCTGAACCATGGCAAATTCGACAGCTGTATTATTCCAACACGTGGCAATGGATTTGGTGAGGGAAGAAATTTATGCTTCATGGCCTCGTAACTGTGGACTTCTACCCCAAATTAGTGCCCTTTAAAAGACCAACCAATCTCTGGTATTTTGCATCAGCACCTCTTTGGCTGACTAATACAGATGACTATCCTCTTGCTCTTCAAAACATGGCCCCTGAACCAGCAGCATCAACATCACCTGGTAGCTCATTATAAATTCAAATTCTTGGGATCTACCCCAGAGCTACTATATTAGAATCTTAGTTTTAATAATCTCCCCAGGTGATTCAAGTATACATTAAAGTTTGAGAAACACTGGGCTAGGTGATCTCTAAAAGCCCCTTCAACTACAAAAATGAAGATTTCCCTAAATGTTATTGAGTTCTAGAAACTTCAAGAACTTTCCCACCAAAAGCTTCAACTTTCAGTAAGCCACTCCCTTTCATGGAACAGGCTGAGCTTTGTAGGTGAATAGGCCCTATGCCTTCCTCATGATCCCAATGTACCCCATTCAAACATTAAACATCCTTGTAGTAAAACACAGCAGCCAGAGGATGGAGGCAGGGAAAAGACCTGATGTGATTTCTTCTGAGTAGACAATGCCAGACAATTTCCTCTCAGAAGAGATGAAACTATGCTGCCTGGGAAATGTGGGCTATGCAATCAGAGAACAAGTTCCCATAAGTAGGTACAAATGGACAACTTATGCAAGATATTTCTACACCTGGATTCTATACATCACTGTAAGTTAGAGATGAGAAATTTCTGTCGAGGCTCTCTCACCCACTGACATAAATTAAATAATAAATGAAGTGGGCCTTGAGTATAGATCAATTTTTCATTGTAATAAACTATATTACTTATTTCTTTTGAAAAACTATGAACAGAAAACACTTTATTCCATAAGCATAACCGGGAATTATAAGATATACTTTAGAAGGGAATGGAGCTAAGAGACCCAAAGAAAAAGACAGAGAAACAGACATATACATATAAGGAATAGAGACACAGACTTTGATGTGAATGGTATTGCCATAATAATCTCATTTGGATATGACTGTTAGATATTGATTCATTCATTCATCAAACATATATAGCACATCTTTTATATGTCAGGCACTGAGGATATTAAAGTGAGCAAAATAGAAAGGGTCCCTGCCCTTAAGGACATGTCTTGGAGGGGAGCAAAACATTAATCAAGTAATCAAACAAATAAACATTTGTATTAATTTCTTATTGCTATTGTAACAAATTACCAAAAAGTTAGCATCTTAAAACAACACCCATTCATTATTATCTCATAGTTCTGTAGGATAGAAGTCTGACAGATCTCACTAGGCTAAAATTAGGGTGTTGACATGACTGTTTTTGCTTTCTGGAAGCTCTAAAGGATAATCTGTTTCTTTGAGAGGCTACCCACATTCCTTGGCTCATGGCCCACTTCCTCCATCTTCAAAGCCAGTAACATTGCATCTCCATGTGCTTTTCTTCCATAATTACATCTTCCTCTAACTTTCCTTCTGTCTCCCTCTTACATTTTTAAGGCCTCTTGTGATTACATTAGACCCACCTAGAAAATCCAGGATAATGTCCCTAATTTAGGTCAGTTGATCAGCAAGCTTAATTCCATCAGCAAATTTAATTCCCCTTTGCCATTTAACTTAACATAGCCACAAATTCCAGGGAATTGGACATGGACATCTTTGGTGGGCCATTATTCTGCCTACCACAGACTACCCTCTGGCTCCCAAAGGTATAGGTCCATCCAACATACAAGATACATTAATCTCATCCCAAGGTCACCAAAGATTTCACCCCCTTACAGCATCAACTCAATGTAAGATAGCTCACCTAAATCACATCATCTACATTGTCTAAATCAAGTATAGGTGAGGCTTTTGGGTATACTCCACCTGGAGCAAAATTCCACTCTATCTATGAACCTGTGAAACTCAAGAAACAAGCTTCCTGCTCCCAAAGTACAATTGTGGGACAAACATAGGTTAACAGTTATACTCATTTCCATTCAAAAAGGGATAAAATGAAAAGAAGAAAAGAGTCACTAACCTCAAAAAATTTTTTAAATCCAGCTGGGTAAATTCCATTTCATTTTACAAAACAATCATGCATAAAACACAATATTCACATATACTACCTTATTTTTATTTATTTTTTTTTTTTTACCGGGAGGTCCCGGGGATCGAACCCGGGTCCCTCCATATGGGAGACAGACGCCCAACCAGTTGAGCCACATCCGACCCCCTATACTACCTTATTATTAACAACTTGCACTGGTGTGGAACATTTGTTACAATTGATAATAGCATATTTTAAATTTTTTAAAATTTTTTATTATTTATTTGTGTGTGTGTGTGTTTAATTTTTTTATTTTTAAAGAAACTTTAGATTACATAAATATTACATAAAAAATATAGGGGATTCCTGACAACCAGCAAGATGGTGGCAGAGTAAGGAGCTACAAGTGTCAGCTCATGCTACAGGGCAGTTAGTAATCACCCAGCACTATCTAAAGCACCTGTGTGGGAGCTCCACAAGCCCAGAATAGCATCCTGCAACATCACTGAAGGAATGAAGGAAGGAGACTGCCCATCTGCAAAGAATATTCATGAGTAAAGCACTCCACACCACGGAGGCTGGTGCCCATACTCCACTGGTAGCACAAGCCACCTCAGGAGATATTCCGTGGCTGAGGTTGGAAGTTCCACTTCCCCAAAACAGGGGAGGAAGAGACAGTTAGGCACCAGCTCCAGCTACTGACTAGCAAATTCATCTGGCTAAATTATAATCCTAGGAACAGATGAAGTTTGAACCTATCCAAGTCAGAAAGAGACTGGCAGCTGCCATTTTAACTCTGCCCCCAGCATGAGGGGAAGCTAGGCTGATTGAAAATCACAGTGACAGTAGGGACAAGCTTCTCTCTATCTAGATAGGATTGCAGCTCTAGCCAAAGCCCCAGCCCCACCTATGGCAGGAAGGAAGCTGGAGGACCTGCACCATCCTCTCCAGGAAACTACAGGTCATGCTGTGGGGGCTGGTGCTCATCCTACTGTGGCGACGCAGGCCGCCTCAGGAGCTATTATTCTGTAGCTGGGGTTGGAAGTACTATTTCCCAAAAACAGGAGAGGAAGAGACAGTAGACACTGACTTCAGCTACTGATTAGTAAATTCAGCTGGCTAAAGTATAACCCTAAGAACAGCAAAAGTTTGAACGTGCCCAAGTCAGAAAGAGGCCAGTAGCCACCATTTTGACAACCCCCCCTGGCATGAGGGGAAATGGGGCTGATTGAAAATCACAGTGATGGTAGGGACCTGCTTCTTTCCACCCAGATTGGACTGCAGCCCTAGCCTAGGCTTCAGTCCAACCTCTGGCAGGGAGGAAGATGGTGGGACCTGCACCAGCCTCTCTTGGTAAATGCAAGTACATTCAGCTGGCACAGACTGAATAGTTGGAAGTCTACCTGAGCAACAGCAGTCATTTTGGACCCACACAGCATAGATTGCTGCCCAGCTCCATCCCTACCCTAGGCAGCGGAGAAAGGGGTGTGAAGCTTCATCAGTCTCTTTGGGCAACTACAGACAGTCTTGGCCTGCACAACTTAAATTATTACATATGACTGTTGCTCTGTCCCTATGCCTGGCAAAGGAGAAAGGTGAAAGAAGCTTCATCGGTCCCTGGGGCAACACAGGCACCTTGAGCCCCCACAGTTTTCAGCACCAACTACATCCTCAACTCCTACTACACAACCAGCAAAGGAGAAAGGGCAAGAAAGCCCTAAACTCAAGAAAGAAACTGCACCCAGAATAAATACTC
Organism: Tolypeutes matacus; assembly: GCA_026826555.1. Lineage (NCBI taxonomy): Eukaryota > Metazoa > Chordata > Mammalia > Cingulata > Chlamyphoridae > Tolypeutes > Tolypeutes matacus. Next base: position 675,094 of record JAKSZT010054528.1, read on the forward strand.
TAGTAAGCCAGATGCCAAGACACCAACAAAAAATTACAGTCCATACTAAGAAACAGGAAGATATGGCCCAGTTAAAGGAATAAAAAAAGTATCCAGATGACATAAAGGAGTTGAGACAACTAATCAAAGATGTTCAAACAAATCTCCTTAATAAATTCAATGAGATGGCTAAAGAGATTAAGGATATTAAGAAGATTTTGAATGAGCACAAAGAAGAATTTGAAAGCATACACAGAAAAATAGCAGATCTTACAGGAATGAAAGGTGCAATAAATGAAATTAAGAATACATTGGAGTCATATAACAGCAGATTTGAGGAGGCAGAAGAAAGGATTGGTGAGCTTGAAGACATGGCCTCTGAAAGCGAACACACAAAAGAACAGAAGAAGGAAAGAATGGAAAAAATGAACAAGGTCACAGGGAGTTAAGCAACAGCAAGAGACATGCAAACATACGTGTCATGGTTGTCCCAGAAGCAGAAGAGAAGGGAAAAGGGACAGAAAGAATATTTGAAGAAATAATGGTAGAAAATTTCCCAACCCTATTGAAGGGAATAGATATCCATGTCCAAGAAGCACAATGTACTCCCATCTGAAGAAATCCAAATAGACCATCTCTGAGACACATACTAATCATAATGTCAAATACCAAAGACAAAGAATTCTGACAGCAGCAAGAGAAAAGCCATGCATAACATATAAGGGATACCTAAAAAGATTATGTCAATTTCTCATCAGAAACCATGGAGACAAGAAGGTAGCGATATGATATATTTAAGATACTGCAACAGAAAAACTTCCAGCCAAGAATCTTATATCTGGCAAGATTGTCTTCCAAAAATGAGGGTGAGTTTAGGATATTCACAGATAAACAGAAACTGAGAGAGTTTATAACAAAGAGACCAACCTTGCAGGAAATACTAAAGAGTGTGCTACAATCTGAAAAGAAAAAACAAGAGAGAGAGGCTTGGAAGAGAATCTGGAAATGAAGATTATATCGGTAAAAGTAAATAAAGGTGTCAAAAGAGTGGTGAAAATAAAAAATGACAGATAAAACCCAAAGATCAAAATGGGTGAAATAAGTGTAATTATAGTAATAGCATTTAATGTTAATGTATTAAACTCCCCAATCAAAAGACACAGACTGGCAAAATGGATAGGAAAATATGAGCCATCTATAGGCTGTCTGCAAGAAATTCACCTTAAACACAAGGATGCCAGTAAATTGAAAGTGAAAAGCTGGAAAAAGATATTCCAAGCATGCAGTAACCAAAAAAAAAAAAAAAAAAAAAAAAAGCCAGAGTAGCTTACTCATATCAGATGAAATAGACTTTAAAAGACACTAATAGTGCACAATCTGAGGAGTATGCCAGGAAAAAAAATTCCATTTACACCAGTGACTAAAAGGATCAAATATTTAGTAATAAACTTAACCAAGGATGTAAAGCACTTGTATTCAGAAAACTACAATTCATTGTTAAAAGAAATCAAGACAGACCGAAATAATTGGAAAAACATTCCATGCTCATAGATTGGAAGACTAAATATCATTAAGATGTCAAGTCTACCAAAATTGATATACAGATTCAATGCAATCCCGATAAATATTCCACCAGCATTTCTTAAACAAATGGAAAACACGATTATTAAATATATTTGGAAGGGTAAGGGGTCACAAATGGCCAGAAACATTTTAAAAAGGAAAAGTGAAGTTGGAGGACTCTTACTTCTGGAAGTTAAGTCATAGTACTTAGCTACAGTGGTAAAAACAAAACAAAACAGCATGGTACTGGCATAAAGATAGACACAGACCAATGGAAATGAATTGATGGTTCAGAAACAGACCCTCACATCTATGGTCAAGTGATTTTTGACAAGCCTGTCAAATGCACCCAGCTCAGGCAGAACAGTCCATTCAACAAATGGTGTTTGGAGAATGGGATATCCATAGCCAAAAGAAAGAAGGAGGATCCCTATCTCACACCTTATACAAAAATTAACTCAAAATGGGTCAAAGACTTAAATGTAAAAACAAGAACCATAAAGTTGCTGGAAGAAAATGTAGGAAAACATCTTCAAGACCTGGTGTTAGATGGTGGATTCTTAAAGGAGATAAGAGGAGGGTTTAGATGGACTATTGATGCTTAATGTATGTAGAAGTTTTAATTTACTTTACTGTAAAAGTGTGGAAATGTATAGAGTTGATGGTAACACATTATAGTGAGTAACAGCTGCTTATAAATGGGAATGTGACTGGAAAGGGTAGTCTAGGGAAGTAAATGTCAATGGAAAGAAAGCATCAGTAGTCCATCTCAATCCTCCTCTTAAGATAGTCCTATCCATCTTCCCCATGTGATATAAGCCCCCTCTCAATTAGAGGTGGAGTGGACATCACCATCCCAGAATCCTCAGGATTGGGGAAAGAACTATGCACTAGAGTGGACTTACTGGTATTCTACTATAGACATACTGTGATTCTAGCAATGGAAGAAATTACAAAATTGATGTGGAGCCAGTGGCCACTGGAGGCTCTGGGGACAGGGAGAGGGAAAAACAGTTGTAAAATGGGGGCTTTTTCGGGACTTGGGAATCGTCCTGAATGACACTGCAACAGCAGATACAGGCCATTTTATATCATTACATAACATGCAGAACTGTGTGGGAGACAGTGTAGACTACAATGTGAACTATGATCCATGCTTAATGGCAAAGCCCCAGGATACATTTATCAATTGCAATGAATGTGCCACACTAATGAAGGATGTTTGTGTGGGAGGGTGTGGGAGGTGTGGGGAGTGGAGCATATGGGAATCCCTATATTTTTTTGTGTAACATTTATGTAATCTAAGTATCTTTAAAAAATTTTTTTAAATATATTATTTTTTAAAATGTCATTTAAAAGAAAGCTAGAGAATAATGTAGAGTCTGAAAAACAATGGACCCAGATGTGGATGAGAAACATGGTTGATGGTACAGATGCAAAAGTGTCCTTCTCTGAGCTAGAGTGGATGTACGTCACTATTGCAAGGTGGTGGGAATGTGGAGAAGCATGGGAAAATACAACTGGAGTGACCTATGGAATGTGCTTAACAGCAATATTGTAATATTCATGCATCAATGCCAAAGATGAACTGTGTTGATAATGGGGGAGTATGGAAAAAGTGTGCCAAATGTATGCTATGGACCATTGTTGGTGGTAATAGTCTGATGATATTACATCATAATCTGTTACAAATGTTCCACCATGGTGTAGTGTGTTGATGAAGGAGTGTTGTATGGGAATTCTACACATCTGCATGATTGTTTTGTAAGTTCTGTAATAAAAATATATTTTTAAAAATAATAATAAGGTGGGTTGGGGGGGAATACACCAAATATAAGATATGGACTATAGTTAGTAGTAAGATTTTGAATGTATTCTTTCATAATTTGTAAAAAATGTCTCACAACAATGCAAGGTGTTGGTGGTGGGTTGATTTACGGGACCCCTGTATGATGTTATGCATGTTTATTTTGTAAGTTCACAACTTTTACTATACACTTACTGTTTATGTATATTCATGTATGAATGATATTAAAAACATAGGGTGGGTTGAGAGAAAAATACACCAAATGTAATTTACTTTGGTGAGTATTAATATTTTGAGGATGCTCTCTCATCATTTGTTAAAAATGTTTCACAACAATGCAAGTTATTGGTGGTAGTGTGAGGTATGATAGCCCTGTATGATGTTATGCATGTTTGTTTTTTAAGACATAACTTTTACCATACACTTATTGTTTATGTATGAACGATATACTTCAATAAAATTTTTAAATTAAAAAAAAATAGAAGATTCTCATATGTCCCACCTCTTCCCCCTCCCACACTTTCCCACATTAACAACATCTTTCGTTAGTGTGGTACATTTGTTACAATTGATAAACACGTATTGAAGCATTGCTATTAACCATGCAATGTAGCTTACATTATAGTTTACACTCTGCTCCACACAATTTTATAGGTTTTGACAAATGTGTAATGGCCTGTATCGATCATTGCAACATCATGCAGAACAATACCAATGTCCCAAAAATGCCCCCATGTTACACCTATTCTTCCCTCTCCCATCCCTCAGAACCTCTGGTGGCCACTGCCTTTATATAAATGATACAAGTTATTCCATTGCTAGAATAATAATAAGTCTATAATAGAATAATAATAAGTCTACTTTAGTCCATTATTCATTCCCCAATTTTGAGGATTTGGGGATAGTGATGCCCACTCTGTTTCTATTTGAGAGGGGACTTAGATCCCATGAGACAGATGGATGGAACTGTCTTGCTTGCAGTTGCAGACACTCTCTGTTCCTTAAGATGGGTGTTGTCCATCATCATTTCCTTGTTAGTTGTCCTGGGTGAGTCCATTGAACTAGAGAGTAAATATTTAGGGCTCAATTGGCACATGAACAGACCAAAGATTTAAGTCTCTGGGACATATATTCTACAGGTATAGTGCTAATTATAGGTTCAAATAAAAGGGGCAGAAGAGCCATGTGTAGGGAAATTATAAATGAGTCTAACTCTCTTACACCGGGGAACATAAATTCCAAAGTAAGGCCCACTGACAGGGTGCCGAATTCCTGAGACTGTCTTGCCCTGCTTATAGTGTCTAGGTGTCTCTAGAGCCCTCAGGAGCCCCACTGTTTGATGCACTGTTTACTGTGGCAGTCAATGAGATCCTGCTGAGATGTGCATAAGCATAAATTCTGGAATGACCTCCCAACTCACTTTAAAATCTCTTAGCCATAAAAACTCATTTGTATTTAATATTTCTCCATTTTTGTCAAGGTCTTTTTCCAGATGCATTGCTATTTCATAATAGCAAATTTTTATAATTGTGCTATTAACTATAGTCCATGGTTTAACTTAAAGTTTGCTGTATAATGTACTTCCATGTCTTTTTTTGTTTATTCTGTTACCATAAATGCAGTCTAACAGTTCCCCTGTTATATTCATATATGTTTCAGTACTGTTAATTATGGTCACAGTGTTGTGCTGTGTTGACCTTATCATACATTACCAAAACATATCCATCATCCTGAATAGAAACCCTGCACATTTTAAGACATAACTTCCCAATCCCAATCCCCACCCCACCCCCTGGTGTGGTGGTTTGAAGCTGTAGGTACCCCAGAAAAACATTTTCTTAAATCTAATCCATTCCTAAGGGCATGGAACCATTGTAAGCAGGACCTTTTGGTGAAGCTACTTAAGTTAAGGTGTGACCCACCTCATTCAGGATGGGTCTTAATCCTATCACTAGAGTCCTTTATACATGGAATGAATGGAGAAAGAGAGAGAGAGAGAGAGAGAGAGAGAGAGAGAGAGAGAGCGAGCTATGGAAGCAGTAACCTGAAATCAACAAAACCCAGAAGAGAAAGGAGAGACCAGCAGATGTTGCCATGTGCCTTGCCATGTGGTAGAGGAGCCAAGGATCACCAGCATCCGGTCTTCAGGAAGAAAGAATTACCTTGTTGATGCCTTGCTTTGGACATTTTCACAGCCTCAAAACTGTAAGCTTGTAAGCTAATAAATTCCCATTGTTTAAGCCAACACATTTCATGGTATTTGCTAGAGAAACCTAGGAAACTGAAATAGATTTTGGTACAAGGACAGTGAGTTGCTCCTATGGCAAATACTAAAAATGTGGAAGAGTCTTTGAAATTGGGTAATGAGTAGAGGCTGGAAGAATTGTGAGGTATTTGATATAAAAGGCCTAGATTGCTTTGAAGAGACTATTGTTAGAAATATGGACACTAAAGGTACTTCCCATGAGGCCTTGGAAGGAAATGATGAATGTGTTCCTGGAAACTGTAGGAAAGGTGATTATTGTTTTAAAGTGGCAGAGACTTGGTGAAATTGAGTTCTAATGTTGGATGGAAGGCAGAATTTGAAATCAATGAACTTGGATATTTAGCTGAGGAGATTTCCAAGCTAAATATGTAATGTGCAGCCTGGTTTCTCCTTGCAGCTTATAGTAAAATGCAAGAGAAAAGGGACAAGCTGAGAATTGAACTGCTGGACACAAAGAAACCAGAAATTGATGGTTTAGAAAATTCTAAACTTCTGGAAAAGGAATCCACAGAGAATAGTGCTCCATGAGAGAGGTTAACTGAACATGGATCCAGTCAGCTATTTTACTGCAAGTCAGGATTGGAGTGCAGTTATACCAGGAAGGATCTGTGGAAAGTCCTACTGTCTGATGGTTTGGACCCCTGTGTACTATGTGCAAAACTGACAAGTTTTTGGTGAGATCTGTATGAATGGAACCACTGCCAGCCTGCACTAAAAGGGACAGAGAAGGGATAGATTGAGGGCAAAATCACTTCAAGGGCAGAACTATGGAAGCTGAGGTCTGGACCAAAGACATATTCTTGGGCCAAGAGAGTGGGCTTACCCATGTGTGTGGAAAGGATGAGTGTGCCCCAGCACTTGGAGAGAGCAGGCTTTATGCCCTGTTGTTCAAGAAAATTGCTACCACCCCAGTTTTCTCAGATGCCTGGGGTATTGCAGAGTCTGGCTGCTGCTCTGTTGCATGATGAGGGTGGATACTAGAGTGCAGCCACTATCCCAATGCTTGAAGATGATGGAGCCTTCACCCCAGTGTTTGGAGAGAACAAAGCCAGGGCACAAGCACTTGGAAGTGTTGGGGCTGCTGCTCCATCAGGCCTGGAGAACAAAACATCATTCCATAAATGACTCTCAGAGTTTGAAATCTAAATAGTATGCCCTGTTGGGTCTCAGAATTGTTTTGGACCCATTACCCCTGTTTTCTCCCAATTTCTCCCTATGGGGGTGGGTATGTTTGTCCTATGCTTGTACCTCCTTTGTATATTGGAAGCAGATAACTTATTTCCACAGAGAGAGGAGATTTGTGTCCTAAAACAGATTACATAATTGATTTTTATGAGACTTTGTACTAAGCATTGTTACTGAAATGACTTAAGGCTTAGAGGATACTGTGGTGGAATGAATCTATTTTACATATAAAAAGTCTTTTTGGGGTCTAGAGGGTGGAGTGTGGTGGTTTGAAGCTGTATGTACCCAGAAAAACATTCTTAAATCTCATCCATTCTTGTGGGTGTGGAACAAATGTAAATAGGACGTTTTGATGAAGCTACTTCACTTAAGGTGTAACTCACTTCATTCAGAATGGGTCTTTTTTTATTTTTAAAGAAGTTTTAGATTACATAAATGTTACATCAAAAACATAGGGGATTGTCATATATCCAACCACTCCCCTCCCACACTTTCCCCCATTAACAACAACTTTCATTAGTATGGTACATTTGTTACAATTGATGAACACATACTGAAGCATTGCTACTAACCATGGACTATAATTTACATTATAGTTTACACTTCGCACTGCACAATTCTATAGGTTTTGACAAAATGTATAATGGCTTGTATCCATCATTGCAATGTCATTCAGGGCAATTCCAATGACCCCAAAATGCCCCATGTTACACTTATTCTTCCCTCTCCCTTCCCTCAGAACCTCTGGTGGCCATTGCCCTTATATCAATGATACAAGTTTTTCCATTTCTAGAATAGTAATATATCTACTTTAGTCCATAGTTGCATTTCCCCTTATGTTTGTTCATTCCCCAATCTTGAGGATTTGGGGATGGTGATGCCCACTGTTTCTGATTGAGAGGGGGCTTAGATCCCATGGGCAGGTGGATGGAACTGTCCTGCTTGCAGTTGTAGATACACTCTACTTTGTGGAGTGGGCATTATCCATCATCATCCTTTTGTTAGTTGTCCTGGGTGAGTCCAATAAACTGGAGAGTAGGTGTTGCTGCGATTCAGGGCTCAACCGACATATGAACAAACTGAAGATTTAAGTCTCTGGGACATATATTTGATGAGTATAGTGCTAAATATAGGTTCAAATAAAATGGGCAGAAGAGTTATGTGTAGGGAAATTATGAATGAGTCTAACTCTGTTACATTGGAGAGCGTATATTCCAAAGTAAGGCCCACTGACAGGGTGCCGAATTCCTGAGGTTGTCTGCCCTGCTTATAGTGTCTAGCTGGCTCTAGAGCTCTCAGGAGCCCCACTGTTTGAGGCACTGTTTACTGTGGCAGTCAACAAGATCCTGATGAGATGTGCATAAGTGTAACCTAGGGAATGACCTTTGGACTCACTTTGAAATCTCCTAGCCATAAAATCTCATTTGTTTTTAATATTTTCCCCTTTTGGTAAAGGTCTTTTCCAAATGCATTGCTAGTTGGCAGGGAGGCTTATCCCTGGAAGTCATATCCCATGCTGGTGTGGAGGGAGAGGTAGTGCATTTATATGCTGAGTTTGGCTTAGAAAGAGGCCACATTTAAGCAACAAGGAGGCCTTTAGGAGGTAACTCTTAGGCAATATATAATACTAGGCTAAGTTTAAATTTCACAAGAAAATGTTCATAAGTACAACCATCAATATCAAGGGCCTGGTTTAATGGTCTTTCCTCCTTCACTAAGCACAGAATCTAGGGATTCTTGCCACTCTATTAGAGAATATAGCAGGACTTCCCAGCATGAGAATTCAATATTCTTTTGGTTATTGTGTGTGTCTCCACACACTGAGACAACACCCCATGACCACTTGAACATATTCATATGCCATAGAGACATGCCTCAGGTGCACCTATCCCCACACATTCCCCATCACCGACACCCTGCACCAGTGATCCTCCCCTGCCACAGTTGTGACTCTTCTGTGACTCAAAACCTTCCCCCAAACAAAGCCAAATAATAAACAAATAAAAATAATAGGAAAATAAAATACTACTATTAATAATAAAAATGACAATGAAATACAAAAATAAAAAATGAAAGTAAAAATAAAGTAAAATTAAAATTTTTTTCAATGTGTGTTTCATCGCCATAAAATCTGTTAATTTTTGTGTACAATGACAATTTCTTCTGTATGTTCCCCCAGTATCTTTTCTTTTGGCTTTATCGTCAAAGAAGCTTTAGGTTACAGAAAGTCACATAGAAAATATAGGGGATTCCCCTATACCCAACCACCACCCCCTCTCCCACTCTCCTCTATTAATAACATTCTACATGTGGATGGTACATTTCTTACAACTGATGTACAAATATTGAAGCACTGCTACTAACCATGGTCAATGGTCTACATTATGGTTTACATTTTTCACCATACACTTTTAAAGGTTTTGACAAAATTTAAAATGGCCTTTATCCATCATTGCAAGATCATGCAGAACAATTCCAATACCCTAAAAATTCCCTATGTTCCATCTATTCTGGTCTTCCCTCCACCCAGGATGGGTCTTAACCCTATTACTGGTGTCCTTTATAAATGAAATGGAGAGAGAGAGAGAGAGAGAGAGAGAGAGAAGAAAGAAAAAGAAAAGAAAGAAAGAAAGAGAGAGAGAGAGAGAGAGAGAGAGAGAAAGAAAGAAAGAAAGAAAGAAAGAAAGAAAGAAAGAAAGAAAGA
>JAKSZT010054528.1:684607-752795 GCA_026826555.1 Tolypeutes matacus
AGAAAGAAAGAAAGAAAGAAAGAAAGAAAGAAAGAAAGAAAGAAAGAAAGAAAGAAAGAAAGAAAGAAAGAAAGAAAGAAAGAAAGAAAGAAAGAAAGAGAGAGAGAGAAGCAGGCCATAGAAGCAAGAAACTGAAAGTAACAAAACCTGGAAGAGAAGGGAGAGACCAGAAGATGCCCCCAAAAGCCTTGCCATGTTACAAAGGAGCCAAGTATCACCAGAAGCCAGTCTTTGGGAAGAAATGCCTTGATGATGCCTTGATTTGGACATTTTCTCAGCCTCAAAACTGTAAACTACAAAACTCCCATTGTTTAAGCCAACTCCATTTCATGGTATTTGTTGTAGCAGTCTAAGAAACTAAAACACCTGGTAAACTCTATGAGTTTGCTTATTCTAATTTTTTCAAATCAGAGAGATCGTACAATATTTGTCCTTTCGTGTCTAGCTTATATCATGCAACCTAATGTCATCAAGGTTTATCCATGTTATTACATGTATCAGGACTTCATTCCTTTTTATAGTGCAATAACATTCCATTGTATGTATACATCACATTTTATTTATCCATTCATCATTTGATGCACACTAAGATTGCCTCCATCTTTTTGTGATTGTGAATAATGCCACTATGAACGATGGTGTGCAAATATTTGTTTGAGTCTCTGATTTCAATTCTTTTGAGTATATACCTAGTACTGGGATTGCAAGGTCACCTGATATTTCTGTACTTAGCTTTCTGAGGAGCTGCCAAACTGTCTTCCACAGTGGTTGCACCATTTAACATTGCTCTCAGCAATGAATGAGTGTTTTTAGTTCTCCACACCCTCTCCAACATTTGTTATTTTCCATTTTCTAATAGCAGCTGTTCTAGTGGGTGTGAAATGGTTTCTCATTGTGATTTTGATTTGCATTTTCCTAATGACAAATGATGTTGAGCATCTTTTTATGTGTTTTCTGGCCATTTGTATATCATCTTTTGGTCTTTTGCCCATTTTGAAATTGGGTTGTTTGTCTTTTTGTTGACAAGTTGAAAGATTTCTTTATATATTCTGGATATTGAACCTTCATTGGTTATGTGGCTTACAGATATTTTCTCCCATTGTGTAGGTTATTTGTTTGATTTCATGATTAAGTCCTTTGAGGCTCAAAAGTTTTTAGTTTTGATGACGTCCCATTGATCTATCTCTTCTTTTGTTGTTTGTGCTTTGGGTGTAAAGTATAAGAAACCATTGCTTAACACAAGATCCTAAAAATGCTTCCCTACATTTTCCTCTAAGAGTTTGATAGTTCTGACTCTTATATTTAGGTCTTTGGTCTGTTTTGAATTCATTTTTGTATAAGGTGTGAACTTGGGGTCTTCCTTCTTGTTTTTGTTCAAATGTCCCAGCACCATTTGCTGAAGAGCAAAAATCACTACTGATTTTTCATGTGGCCTGTGTACCCCACCACTTTGATGAATTTATTTATTAGCTCTAGGAACTTTATTGTGGATTTTTCAGGATTTTCTGTATATAGGATCATGTCATCTGCCAATAGGGAAAGTTTTACTTCTCCCTTTCCAATTTGGATGTATTTTATTTCTTTTGTCTGTCTAATTACACTGGTTAAAACTTCCAGTACAATGTTGAATAACAGTCATGACATTGGGCATCCCTGTCCTGTTCCTGATCTTAGAGGGAAAGCTTTCAGTCTTTCATCATTAAGTAGGATGTTAGCTGTGAGCTTTCCATATATGGCCTTTATCATGTTGAGGAAGTTTCCTTCTATGCCTAGTGTTCTAAGTGGTTTCTCAAGAAGGGGTGCTGGATTTTGTCAAATGCCTTTTCTCTGCCTACTGAGATAATCATGTGGGTTTTTTCCTTCATTGTGTTAATATTATGTATTACATTAATTGATTTTCTTATGTTGAACAACCTAGCATACCAGGTATAAATCCCACTTGATATTTATATATAATTCTTTAAATATGCTGTTGGATTGGGTTTGATAGTATCTTGTGGAGGATTTTTGCCTCTATATACATAAGAGATACTGTGTCCTGTAGCGTTCTTTTCTTGTGGTATCTTTATGAGGGTGATGCTGGTCTCATAGACTGAGTAAGGGTGTGCTCCCTTCTTTTCAGATTTTGGAAGAGTTTGAGCAGAATTGAAATTAAGTCTTCATGCAGTGTTTGGTAGAATTCTCTGGTGAAGCCATCTGGTACTGGGTTTTTCTTTGCTGACTGATTCAATCTCTTTAATTGTGATTGGTTTGTTGAGGTCATCTATATCTTCTTGAGCCAGTTTAGGTAGTTTGTGTGTTTCTAAGAATTTGTCCATTTCATCTAAGTTATCTAATTTTTTAGCATACAGTTGTTCATAGTATCCTCTTTCAGTCCTTTTTATTTCAGTGGGATTGGTATTAATGTTACCCTTTTTCATTTCTGATTTTGGTGATTTGCATCCTCTCTCTTCTTTTCTTTGTCAATTTAGCTAAAGTTTTGTTTTTTATTGATCCTTCCAAAGAACCAACTTTTGGTTTTCTTTATTCTCTCTATTGTTTCTTTTTCCTATTTAATTTGTCTCTTCTCTATTCTTTGTTATTTTCTTTCTTCTGCTCGATTTAGTTTGCTCTTCTTTTTCTAGTTCCTCCAGTTTTGAGGTTTGGTCTCATTAAGATTCCTGTTTTCTTTTTAAACATAAGCCTTTAGAGCTAAAATTCCCCCTCTCAGCACTGCCCTTATTGCACCCCATAAGTTTTGGTATGTTGTATTTTCATTTTCGTTCACCTCGAGATATTTCTTAATTTTGCTTGTGATTTCCTCTTTAACCCATTGGTTGTTTTAGAGTATGTTATTTAATTTCTACATATTTGTGAATTTTCCATTTCTCCCTCTGTTATTGATTTCTAGCTTCATTCCATTGTGGTCAGAGAATATATATTGTATAATGGCAACAATTTTTAGTTTACTGAGACTTGTTTTGTGACCTAAAATATGGTCAATTCGGAGAATGATCCATGTGCACTTGAGAAGAATATGTGTTCTGTTTTTGTTGGGAGAAATGTTCTATATATGTCTGAAAGGTCTACTTGGCTTAGCACATCATTCAAGTCTTGTATTTCCTTATTTGTCTTCTAACTAGATGTTCTATCCATTATTGAGATTGACATATTAAATTTCCTGTTATTAATGTTGAATCATCAAATATGTCAGTATTTGCTTCATATATTTTAGGGCTCTGCTCTTAGGTGCATATATATTTATAATTGTTATACCTCCTTTTAAAAAAAAATTATTTATTTATTTATGCCCCCCCCCCATTGTTTTTACACTCGCTGTCTGCTCTCTGTGTCCATTCCCTGTGTGTTCTTCTGTATCTGCTTGTCTTCTCTTTAAGCAGCACTGGGAACTGATCCTGGGACCTTCCAGAGTGGGAGAGAGGCATTCAATCTCTTGTGCCACCTCAGCTCCCTGGTCTGCTGCATCTCTTATTGTCTATTCCCTGTGTCTCTTTTTGTTGCATCATCGTGCTGCACCAGCTCTCCACTCGGGCCAGCACTTCGTGCGGGCCAGCACTCCTATGCAGGCCAGTACTCCTGTGCGGGCCAGCACTCCATGTGGGTCAGCTTGCCTTCACCAGGAGGCCCTGGGAATTGAAGCCTGGATTTCCCATATGGTAAGTGGGAGCCCAATCACTTGAGCCACATCTGCTTCCCATATACCTTCTTTTTTAATTTTCCCATTTATCATTATATAATGACCATCTCTGTCCCTCACAACTTTTTTTGACTTAAAGTTTATTTTATCTGATATCAATATAGGCAACACTGCTCTCTTTTGGTTACTACTTGCATGGTATATTTTTTCCATCCTTTCACTTTCAGCCTACTTGTATCTTTGAATTTAAGAAGTGTCTTTCAGAAAGTATATATTTGGTTCATGCTTTTTTATCCATTCTGTCAACCTCTGCCTTTTGACCATTGAGTTTAATCCATTTACATTTAAAGTCATCACTGATATTGCCTGACTGTGTTCTGCCATTATGCTATTTAGCCTTTGTATGTCTTACACCTTTTTTGTTCCTCAATTCTCCTGTTAATACCTACTTTCATATTTATTAGATTTTTTTGTGTTGTATCATATTGAGTATTTTCTCGATTCTATCCGGATATATGTTTCATTTATTTTCCTTGTGGTTACAATGGTGTTAAAATTTAACATCCTAAATATATAACAATCATATTTAGTTTAATACCAACATAACTTCAATAGCATGCATATATACTTTTCCTATACCTCTCTGTACACCCAGCTATTTTTGTACACATTACCACTTATATCTTTGTACATTGTATGTCCAAAATCATCAATTTATCATTACTTTTTATGCATTTGCATTTTAGCACCTGTACGAACTAAGAAGTGGAGTTACATAACAAACAATACACTACAATAATACTGGCATTTATAATTACATAATGGTTATCTTTAGTACAGGTGTTTATGTCTTTAAGCCACTTTGAAACACTGTCTAGTGTCCTTTCCTTTCAGTCTGAAGAACTACCATTAGCATTGCTTATAGGGCAGGTCTTGGTGTGATGAACTCTCTAAACTTTTGTTTATCTGGGAATGCCTTAATCTCTCCCTTTTTTTTTTCATTTAAAAATTTTTTGTTAAAGTATTTCATTCATATATGAACATTCAAAAACAATAAAAGTATAGTAAAAGTTGTGAACTTACAAAACAAACATTCACATCATCATACAGGGCCCCCATATATCACCCCACCACCAACACCTTGCATTGTTGTGAAACGTTTGTTATAAACTATGAAAGAACAAGTCAAAATATTACTACCAACTGTAGCCCATATATTACATTTGGTGTATTTTCCCTCAACCCACATGATTATTAACACCCTGTATTAATATTAGATATTTTTTATAGTTCATGAGAGAATGTTCTCATATTTGTTCTGCTAACCACAGTCCACCATCCACCACACTGTTATACATCCATCACTGTTATACAGTCCCATGCTTTGTACAATCCATTCAAAGTGTACAAGCAGTGGCTCTCATTTTCATCACAGAATTGTGCTGCCATCACCTCAGTCTATTTTAGAACATCTTCATTACTCCAAAAGGAAAAATCCCATACCCTCTTATACCCCATTATTGTTGTCCCTTAGAATTGATGCACTACCTTCTTTGCCATTGCTGCAAAAATATTATATTATTACTGTTAACTATTGTCCATAAGTTACATTAGTTGTAACTTTCCCATGTATCACCATATCCTTAACACTTTGTAAAAGAAGAACATTCTTACACCATTAACCACAATCTTCATCCACCACCAAAATCAGTTATACATACCCTAGATTATTCTCTAATTTTCCTTTCAGTTGACATTTATGATCATTGACTACACTTTTCAGCCACAATCACATTTCTATATCAGCCATGTTAGTTATACTCACTATAATGTTAACATAAACTCTATTCATTGCCACACTTTTTACAATAAACCTTATTAGAACTTCTACATACATCAAGCATAAGCTCCCATTCTCAAATCACATTTTAACTCTTAGTAACCTATACTCTAGAGTTTATCTTCATGAGTTTACTCATTGTATTTATTTCATATTAGTGAGACCATACAATATTTGTCCTTTTGTGTCTGGCTTATTTCACTCAACATAATGCCCTCAAGGTTCATCCATGTTGTCATATGCATCCCGATTTCATTTCTTCTTACAGCCGAATAGTATTCCATTGTATGTATATACCACCTTTTGTTTATTCATTCATCGAATGATGGCTACTTGGGATGTTTTCATATTTTAGCAATTGTAAATAATGCTGCTACGGACATTGGTGTGCAAATGGCAGTTCACACCCTTGCTTTCAGTTGTCCAGAATATATTCTGAGTAATGGGATTGCTGGATCATACGGCAGTTCTATATTCAGCTTCCTGAGGTACTGCCAAACTGTCTTCCACAGAGGCTGCAGTATTCTATATTCCCACCAACAGTGAAGGAGTGTTACTATTTCTCCACATTTTCTCCAACATTGTGTTTTTCTGTTTCTTTAATAATGGCCATTCTATAAGGTGTGGAATGGTATCTCATTGTAATTTTGTTCTGCAATTCCCTAACAGCTAATGATGCTGAACATTTTTCCATGTACTTTTTCACCATTTGTATCTCCTCTTGAAGAAATGTCTATTTAAGTCTTTTGCCCATTTTTAAATTGGATTGCTTGCTCTTTTATTGCTGAATTGTATGATCTCTTTATATAATATGGAAATCAAACCCTTATCAGATATGTGGTTTCCAAATATTTTCTCCCATTGAATAGCCTGCCTTTTCACTTTCTTGACAAAGTCCTTTGAAGCACAAAAGTGTTTTAAGTTTGAGGAGGTCCATTTATCTATTTTGTCTTTCATAGCTCATCTTTTAGGTGAAAGGTTTAAGAAACTACCACCTACCACAAGATCTTGAAGATGTTTCACTACATTTTCTTCAAGGAGTTTTTTGGTTGTCACTTTTATATTTACATCCTTGATCCATTTTGAGTTCATTTTTGTATAAGGTTGAGATAGGGGTTCCCATTCTTTCTTTTGGATGTGGATATCCAGTTCTCCCAGAACCATTTGCTAAATAGACTGTTCTGGCCCACCTGGTGGGACTGACTGCTTTGTCAAAAATCATGTGAGGGTCTATCTGAGTTCTCAGTTTCAGTCCACTGGTCAATATGTCTATCTTTATGGCAGTACCATGCTCCTTTTATCACTGTAGCTAAGTAATATGACTTAAAGTCAGGAAGTGAGAGTCCTCCAACTTTGTTTTTCTTTTTTAAAACATTTTTGCTTATTCAGGACTACTTATCCTTCCAAATAAGTTTGATAATTTGCTTTTCCATTTCTGAAAAAAAATGCTGCTGGGATTTTTATGGGGATTGTGTTGAATCAGTAAATCAGTTTAGGTAAAATTTGCATCATAATGATATTTAGTCTTCCTAACCATGAACATGAAATGTTCTTCCATTTATTTCGGTCTTCTTTGGTTTCTTTTAGCAGTAATTTGCATTTTTCAAATACAAATCCTTTAGGTCCTTGGTTAGGTTTATTCCTAAATATTTGATTCTTGTCGTTACTATTATAAATGGAATTATTTTTCTGCCTTACTCCTCAGATTGCTCATTAGTAGTGTATAGAAATGCTACTGATTTTTTGTATTAATCTTGCATTCTGCCACTTAACTCGTCTATTAGTGCAAGTAGCTCTCTTGTGGATTTTTCAAGATTTTCTAGATATAAGGTCATATCATCGGTGAATAGAGAAATTGTTACTTCTTTCTTTCCTATTTTGGTGCCTTTTATTTCTGTTCCTTGCCTAATTTCTCTGACAGAACTTCTAGCACAATATTGAATAAGAGTGGTGACAGTGGGCATCCTTGTCTTGTTCTCAATCTCATAGGGAAAACTTTCAGTCTTTCAACGTGGAGTACAATCTTAGCTGTGGGTTTTTTCATATATTCACTTTACCATGTTGAGAAAGCTTCCTTCTAGTCCTATCTTTTGGAGTGTTTTGATCAAGAAAGTATGCTGTATTTTTGACAACTGCCTTTTCTGTGTCAATTGAGAGGATCATGTGATTTTTCTTCTTCAATTTATTAATGTGGTTTATCATGCTAATTATTTTCTTGTGTTGGCCCACCCTTGTGTAGCTGGGATAAAACCCACTTGATCGTGGTGTATAATTCTTTTAATGTGCTTTTGGACTCTGTTTGCAAGTATTTTGTTGAGGATTTTTGCATCTATATTCATTAGAGAAACTGGTCTATATCTTTTTTTGTAGTATCTTTCTCTGGCTTTGGTATTATAGTGATGCTTACTTCATAGAATGAGTTTGTTTGCATTCCTTCCTGTTGAATTTTTTGGAAGAGCTTGAGCAAGATTGGTATTAGATCATCTTTGAATGATTGGCAGAATTCACCAGAGAAGCCATCTGGTCTTGGGTTTTTCATTTTGGGGAGGTTTTTGTTGACTGTTTCAATCTCTTTACTCATGATTGGTTTGTTAAGGTCTTCTATTTCTTCTTGGGTCAGTATAGGATGTTCATGTGTTTATAGGAATATGGCCATTTCATCTATGTTGCCTAGTTTGTTGGCATACAGTTGCTTATAGTATCCTCTTATGATCTCTTTTATTTCTGAGGGGTCTCAATGCACCCCCATGCTTGATTTTATTTATTTGCATCGTCTGTCTTTTTTTTCTTTGTCAGCCTAGCTAAGGGTTTGTCGATTTTGTTGATCTTCTCCACGAACTAACTTTTGGTGTTGTTGATTCTCTCTATTGTTATTTTGTTCTCCATTTCATTTATTTCTGCTCTGATCTTTATTCTTTCTTTCCTTTGGCTTTGTTTGGGATTAGTTTGCTGTTCTTTTTCTAGTTCTTCTAGGTGTGCAGTTAGGCCTTTGATTTCAGCTCTTCTTTATTAAGGTAAGTATTGAGGGCTATAAATTTCCTTCTAAGAACTGCATTTGCTGTATCCCATAGGTTTTGATATGTTGTGTTCTCATTTTCATTCATCTCAAGATATTTACTGATTTCTCTTGCAATTTCTCCTTTGACCCACTGATTATTTCTGAGTGTGTTTAATCTCCATATATTTGTGAATTTTCTTTTTTCCATCTGTTATTGATTTCTAGCTTCATTCTATTATGATCAGAGAAAATGTTTTGTAAAATTGCAATCTTTTAAAATCTAATGAGACCTGTCTTGTGACCCAACATATAGTCTATCCTGGAGAAAGATCCATGAGCACTTGAGAAGAATGTATATCCTGCTGTTTTGGGGTTTAAGGGTCTACAAATATCTGTTAGGTCTAGTTTATTTATCATATTATTCAAGCTCTCTGTTTACTTATTTATTCTCTGTCCAGATGTTCTATCCAATACTGAGAGTGGTGTATTGAAGTCTCCAAATATTATTGTAGAGACGTCTATTTCTCCCTTCAGTTTTGTCAGTGTGTTAACTCATGTATCTTGGGGCATCCAGGTTAGGTGCATAAATATTTACTATAGTTATTTCTTCTTGGTGAATTACACTTTTTATTAATATATTGACTTTGTTCATCTCTTATAACAGTTTTGCATTTAAAATCTATTTTGTTTAATATTAGTATTGCTACTCCAGATCATTTTTGGTTACTATTTATGAGGAATATCTTCTTCCAACTTTTCACTTTCAACCTGATTGTGTCCTTACATCTGAGGTGGAACTCTTGTAGACAGCATGTAGATGGCTCATATTTTTTATGCATTCTGACAGTCTATGTCTTTTGATTGGGGAGTTAACCATTAATGTCCATCGTTATTACTATAAATGTATTAATTACTTCATCCATTTTATCCTTTGGCTTTCCTTTGTCATAACGTACTATCATCTGTCTTTTTACCCTTTAAGTTACCCTTACTAATAATCCTCATTACTACACTCTACTCCAAGTCACTCACCCTTGTCTTTTCCTTTCAGACTGTAGGACTCCCTTTAGGATCTTTTGTAAATTCCGCCTTTTGGTAACATACTCTCTCAGTTTTTAAAAAATCTATGAAGACTTTAAACTCACCGTCATTTTTGAAGGATAGTTTTGTTGGATACAGAATTCATGGCTGGCCATTTTTCTCTTTCATACCTTAAATACATCATGCCAATTTCTTCCTGCCTCTATGTTTCTGATGAGAGTTTCTGTAATGCTTTGCTTTTCTCCTGGTGCTTTCAGAATCCTCTCTTTATCTCTGATATTTGTCATTCTGAATAGTTGGTGTCTAGGAGTAGGTCTATTCGAATTTATTCTATTTGGGGTGTGTTGTGCTTCTTGGATATTGGTATTTTTTAAGATTTATTTTATTTCTCCCCACCCCCTCATTGTTCACACTTGCTGTGTCTATTTGTCTTCTTTTTTTGTTTCTTTAGGAAGCACCAGGAACTGAACCCGGGACCTCTGATGTGGGAGGGAGGCACCTAATTGCTTAAGCCACCTCCATTCCCTGCTTTGTTGTGTCTCTCATTATGTTTTTTCTTCTTCTTGTGTCTCTTGTTGCATCATCTTGTTGCATCAGCTTGCTGTGCCTGCCCATCACATCATCTCACTGTCTTGCTTGTCTTCTTTAGGAGGCACTGGGAACTGAACCACAGGCTCCCATGTGGTAGGCAGGAGCTCAATTGTTTGACCCACATCCACTTTCCTGGATATTTGTATTTATGTCTTTCATAAGTGTTAGGGTAGTTATTGTTCATTATTTCCTCAATATTCTGTCTATCCCCTTTCCATTCTCTTTTCCTTCTGGGACACAGATAACATGTATGTTTGTGTGTTTTTAGTTGTCATTCAATTCCCTGAGACCCTGTTCCATTTTTCCCCCATTCTTTTCTTTCTGTTCTGCTGTCTTTTCACGTTCAGAGGCTCAGCCCTCCAATTCACTAATTCTGTCCTCCACCAATTCAAATCTTCTGTTTTCTCCCATTTATCTGTCTGTCTGTCTATCTATCTATCTATCTATCTATCTATCTATCTATTTTTAAAGGAGGTATCAGAAATTGAACCCAGGGACCTCATACATGGGAAGCAAGTGCTCAACCACTGAGCTACACTCACTCCTTCTAATTTATTTTTTTTTGTCATTGCCAAAAATATACACATCTTCTTTTCTTTATTAAAAAAAAAAAAAAAGCCAACAACAATAAAAAAACCCAAACAGAAACACACACAAAAAATTCCACACATGCAAAGAGACTGACAAGACATGAACTCCAGGGAAGGCTGGAAGTGCCTGCCCCTGGCTCCAACCCCAGTGCAACTGAAACACATACACAGGCTTCAACCTCGCCTCTCCTGAAGGCCCCACGGGGCCCTCCCTCAGGGCTGGTGGCCCTGGGCAGGTGGGGACTCTTTACTGTGAGAAGCCCACTACACCCTGGGAAATAGCTGGTGGGTGAGGGGACAGTTGTTAGGTCAGCCTAAGCGTCTCCCCTGGTTGGTGGGGATGAGGATGGGGTTTGGGGAGGCGGGCTGGCTAATTCTAAGAGGGCGGCTTCCACTAAAGGAAGGGGCACTTGAGCGTCCACAGCCCCCTCCCCCAATCCCTGGGCTACCCTTGTGCCAGGGAAGCAAAACCAAACTCTCAGTGGGGGAGTCTAATTTATTTTTAATCTCATCCATTGTGTCTTTCATTCCCATAAGCTTTGTTACTTTTCTTTGTAGGCTTTCAAATTGATCTTTATGCTCATTCAGTGCTTCTTAATATCCTTTATCATTTTTATCATATTTTCCTTCTAGTCTTTGAAATGATTTAGGAAATTTGTGTGAATATCAATTATTAGTTGTCTTAAATCCTGTGTCTCATCAGGATTTTTTGTTTGTTCTTTTGGCTGAGCCATCTCTTCCTGTTTTTTTATCATGGCTTGTAATTTTTTGCTGGTGTCTAGGCACCTGAATATGTTCATCAATTTACTCTGATAGTCAATTTCTCTTTCTTGCCTAGTGGGTTTTTTTCATGGCTCTTCTTTGATTTTGGGTTCAATTTATTCTAAGTCTTTAAAATTTCCCTGCTTAAGTTATAAAAATAGGGCCAGGACTCACCAAGGGGTGCAGATCTGATCCAAGGTGTCTGGGTTGAGAGACTTCAAAAAATGTGGTTTTACTTCTTGCTGTTTCCTGGCAAGCCAGCAGATGGTGCTGGGTTGGTGAATTTTTCCACAGAAGCATTTCTTTCAACCTCCACTTGCTGGTGATTCTGGTCTGGCAAGAGCTGAGATTCAAAGTGGGCTCTGTTGGCCAAATTCACTAAAGAGAAACCACTCTCTGCCCTCTGCCACACCTTCCCTGTTCCCTTCCTAGTTGGCTGTAGTAAACCACGGGTTTTATCTAGGCTGTTTGCCTTGATGGTGGGGGATGGGTGCTGCTCCTGGCTGTGTAGTTAGTAACTGGTGGTTGTCTTTTTGGCTTGTCTTTCTGTCCCAGGACCTCCTGGAGGATATGCAACACTCTCCTGTTCTGCAGATTCCCAAAGCAGCTCCTTCAGAAAGCCTTTTGCCCTTCCTCCATTGTTTTTGTGAGAGTTGAGCCCTGCCTATGTACTCTGATGCCATCTTCCCCCAATTCCTCTCCCTTATTTTTTGAATAAAGTTTTGCTGGATATATAATTTTTGGTTGGCAGTTGTTTCCTTTCAGCACTTTAAGTATTTCAATCCATTGCCTTCTTGCCTCCATAGCTTCTGATGAGAAATCCACACTCAGTCTAATTCAGACTCCCTTGTACATAACACATTGCTTTTCTCTTGCAGCTTTCAGAACTCTCTCCTTGTCCTTTGCATTCAGTAGTATGATAAATATATGGCAGGGTGATTTTTCTTCATGTTTATCTTGTTTGGTGTTCTCTGGGCTTCTTGGATGTTCACATTCATGTCTTTTCTAAGTTTGGAAAGTTCTCTGTCATTATTTCTTTGACTACTGCTTCTGCTCCTTTCTCTCTTTCTCCTTCTGGGTTTTCCATACTGTGTATATTGGTATGCTTGATGGTGTCCCAAAGGTGTCTTAGGCTATTTTCACTTTTTATAATTATTTTTTCTTTCTGCTCCTAAGTCTGACTCATTTCAAGTGTCTTGTCTTTGAGTCCACTGATTCTTCCTTCTATCAGCTCAAATTTGCTCTTGAAACCCTCCTGGGAATTTTTCATTTCAATTACTGTGGTCTTCAACTCCAGTAAGTTCTGTTTGGTTCCTTTTTAAAATTTCTGTCTCTTTACTAAGATTTTCATATTGCTCACACATTGTCTCCTGATATCCTTTAGTTCTTCCTCTGCATTTTCCTTCATCTCCTTGAGCATTTTTATTGTTTAAAGTTCTGCCTTCCACATAACTGCATCACACAATTCTGCTAAACTTTTTGCCACTCTATAACAAACATTCCCTTTTCTCCCATTTCCAATAACATATTCCTCATTTCCTTCTGAGCCCTCAGCAGTGATGCCTTTAACATTCATATTTCTACTAATAGGCTGTTCACAATGATTTAGATATTTCTAAGATTATATATGTTTTCTCTACCATGGCCCCTACTTCTTTCTAAGTCCTCATTAACATCCATATTTCTATTACCAATCTGTTCAAGGCAATCCAGACTTTTTCTATCATCCTCATCAAAATTCTTCCAGTCTCTAACCATTGCCCAAATCTATAGCCACTTCCACATTTTTGAGTATTCCTTGCAGCAGTACCCCACTTCCAGTGCCAAAATATGTTTTAGTTTCATATTGCTATAACAAATTACCACAAACTTAGCATCCGAAAACAACACAAATTTATTACCTTACAGTTCTGTAGGACAGAAGTCTGACAGATCTCACTGGTCTAAAATTCAGGTGTTAATAGCTCTGTATTCCTTTCTGGAAGCTCTAGAGGAGAATCTGTTTCTTTGTCCTTTACATTCCTTGGCTCATGACCCTCTTCTTCGATCTTCAAAGCCTGCAACTTTTCATCCATAGTCACATCTTCTTCTGACTGACTTCTCTTCTGTCTCCCTCTTCCACTTTTCAAGCCCCTTGTAATTATACAAAGCCCAACTGGATAATCCAGGACACTCTCCCTATCCCAAGGTCATATGATTAGCAACTTTAATTCCATTTGCAACCTTAATTCCCCTTTGCCATGTAACCTAACATAGTCACAGGCCCCAGGGATTAGGACAAAGACATGTTTGAGGGAAGCCTAATTCTGCCTACCATACCACGTAACTACAAATTATGCATTACCACAATTGGCTTAATAGGGCTATGACTTTTTGTGCACAAGTACCAAAACATGACAGTTCCTGGAATATAGTACTCTGAGTTCTGACCTGTCCTGCCTACATGTGTTTGTCCTTGCTGTTTCTTCTGCTTGAGATGCTCTCCTCCTCAGTCTCTACATGTCCATATTCTAATTATCTTTTGAGGACTTTTCAAATGTTGCCTAGATTTTATCAGATGGAACACAATAATAAACTTATAAACAATAATGGTCTAATTGACCTTGTGAGGAAGCAAGGACATTAAAAATGAGTTGTGATATCTTAAAATATTTTTTAAGTTATTCAGACTGAGTTTTTTTAGGCACTTATGTTTGGATCACAGACAGAAATGTAAGGAGAAAGACAAACCCCCTAGGTGCTACTGAAGAGGGACTGATGAAAGTGCCTTGAAAACACCAAGGGGAAGTATGCTCTTTCTATTAGGGCTTGGTTAAACTAAAAGCAGAAAGGTGAGAGCTGACATCAAAAAAAAAAAAAAAAAAAAAAAAAAAGACCAAAATGATAAGTTGCTCTAAATGGTTTGCAAAGACTGGGATTACATCTTAGTTCAAGCAATAGTTGCAGACTGGTTCCTTGTTAAAAACCTAGAATCAGAAACATGCTTTAAATTCTGCCTCTTCCAAGCTTTGGACCACAGAAGGGTTAAAATTGGGGCAGGGGAGGATCATTGGTGTGGGGTGTCAGTGATGGGGGGATTCATGGGAGGAAGTTCACCTGGGTATACACATAAGGTATATAAAAGTGTTCAAATGTTCACAGGGCATTGTCACAGTGGGTGGAGACTCACACAATAACCGAGAGAATATTGAATTCCCATCCTGGAGAGCTCTGCTACATTCTCTAATGGAGCAGCAGCAAGAGTCCCCCAAGTGCAAGGGCAATGACTGGTGAAGGAGGATGATCCATTGATGGGCCCTTGATACTGATGACTATGCTTATGAGCCTTTGCTCTTGAAATTGAAACTTAGTCTATTGCTGTGGGGTGCCTAAGAGTTGCCTCCTGAGAGCCTCCTTGTTGCTCAAATGTGGCCTCTCTCTAACCCAAACTCAGCACATAAATGCATCACCTAACCCCAGTGTGGGACATGACTCCCGGGGATGAGCCTCCCTGTCACCAAGGGATTACTACCAAGCACCAACTAGCAATGCAACTGGAAAAAGACCTCAAATAAAAGGGGGAAAAGATAAAGACAAATGAGTTCATATGGCTAAGAGACTTCAAAGTGAGTTGGGAGGTCATCTCAGAGGTAATGCTTATGCACATCTAGCAGGATCTCATAGACTGCCAAAGTGGATACTACCCCAAATAGTGGTGCTCCTGAGGGCTCTGGAGACACCCAGTTCCTATGGTCAGGGCAGCTAGCTCCAGAGTTTGGTGCCTTGCCAGTGGGCCCTACTTTGGAGTTTGTGCTCCTGAGAGTGACAGAGTTGGACTCAATTATGTCTTCCCTACACATGACTCATCTGTCCCTTCTATTGAAACCTATACTTGGTGCTGGAGTTTGTAGGTGTACATCCAGAGACTCGAGTCTTTAGGCTGTCCATGTGCCAGCTGGACCCAGAACCTCAGCGGAGTTGCAACACCTACTCTACAGCTCATTGGACGCACCCAGGACAACTAACAAGGAGATGATGATGGACAAGGACCATCCCAAGGAACAGAGAGAGTCTGCAACTGCAAGCAAGATAATCCCATCCATCTTCCCCACGGGATCAAAGCCCCCTCTCAATTATAGGTGGAGTGGATATCACTGTCCCAGAATCCTCAGGATTGGGGAAAGAACTATGCACTAAAGTGGACTTACTGGTATTCTACTTTAGACATATTGTGATTTTAGCAATAGAAGAAATTACAACATTGATGTGGAGGCAGGGGCCACTGGAGGCTCTGGAGGCAGGGAGAGGGAAAAACTTTTGTAATATGGGGGCTTTTTCAGGACTTGGGAATCATCCTGAATGACACTGCAACAACAGATATAGGCCATTTTATATCATCACATAACATGCAGAACTGTGTGGGAGAGAGTGTAAACTACAATGTGACCTATGGTCCATGCTTAATGGCAAAGCCCCAGGATGAGTTTATCAATTGCAATGAATATGTCACATTAATGAAGGATGCTTTTGTGGGAGGGTGTGAGAGGTGTGGGCAGTGGGGTATATGGGAATCCCTATATGTTTTGTGTAACATTTATGTAATTTAAGTATCTTTAAAATTTTTTTTTAAATAAAAAAAATTCTGCCTCTTCCAGTTAGCCTTGTGACAGTGGGTGAATACTTATTTTAAGCCTATATCCTCGCCTGTGAAATAGGAATAATGAAAGTGACTAGTCATAGTGCCTGACACATAGTAGATGTTCAATAAATATTGCTGTGTGAAAGAAGAGGTCTTAGTCACCAAATTCTAGCATATTAAAATTATTTTGCTGTTTTCTAGTTCTTTGGAAAAATGTAAACTATTCATGATCCATGTGGCACATCTCTATAACTCAAGAAGTCACCCCATTCTGACAAACAATTATACTAACACTAAGCTTTCTATTTTGTTTCCTTGTGAATACATCAGCATTTCTCATTTGAAATAAAGGATTTTGAAATACTTGAATACATAAACCTGCCTGGTCTGAGGAAGGCTGGATGATTCCATCTTTGGCATTGAAGGACACTGAGATTTAGAAAGTGGAACAGAGCTTTTTGATCCTATTGGTCTAAACCGTGCTATGTGGTGAGATAACTTTTAAACAAATCAAATATCCCTCTAAAACAAAATCCTGAAGCCAATGCTCTGGATCCAAATTAAAAGATTAGGGGATATGTCAGGGGTCTTCCCCTTTTACAGTTGTCATTTATGTAGGAATTTTTTTCCCTTTCATTCTGGTTCTCATGCTCCTCCACTTCTCACAAACAGGTCTTTTTTTAAAAAGTTTAATTCAGTACCAATTATTTTGAAAATTTGCTTAATGTGATTTGGCAGATTGTAAAATATTAATTGAAATTTAAATGTAATAAGAGGCATCTGAATGGAGTGGAATGAGAACAGGAATAGAAGCTAGAAGACATGAGTGCCCTTAGACAAGTCTCTTCCCCTCTCTGGGCCTCTTTCCTTTATTTTAAAAGTAGGCAGGGGTGGTGGTGGAGCTGGGCTAGATGGTCTCTAAAACCCCTACCAGGTCTGACATTCTACAGTTTTCCAAGGCCTCTCACCCTTAGGTTTTAAAATATAGTGTTTTTTGAGGTAGGGGTGGGGAGGGCAGGGAGGAGATAATTTGGATTAGTAAATGGTAAAACAATCACAGTCAGTCACTTCATTTGAGTTTAGCACATCCAGGAGTAAAGGACAGTGTGCAGATGTGGAAAGAAAGAGTGGGAAAACTTGATAGAAAAGATTTTTGCTAAGAAGGATAATGTACAAGAAAGTCTGCATCACTAAACCCATTGAAGCTCAACATTTCATGCTGTATTGTTGAAAACCTACCAAAAGTTGGGGAAGAACTAACAAGATCTCAGATGCTTATACTAATCACATTTTCTTTCTTTAAGTTTGGTTTTGTTTTTGTTGAAACGTATTCAGCAGGGTAAACACAGGCTTCTAGTTTCTTTGCTACTGGCATGTGGGGACAAGCAGCTCCAGGGAAAAAATGATTAATAATTCCCTCGTTAGTTTTTGTCACAAGATTTTACTTTGTAAAACACACACCTTAAATAAAAAGTATTCCATATGTTAGGGAAGAGTCAATATAAACAAATGTTGCCTCCTGCTCCCTATAAACTTCATCCAGACCAAACAACTTAAATATTGGCCTAATTTGGGCTTTACAGTTAAGAATAGATTGGAAAGTTACCGATAACTTGCTTAAAAGCTAAATTTACAGAAGCTGATTTATATCTACCTTCGTTTTGTCATGTTCATAACCCTGCCAGCCAAGATATGACTCAGATTCTTAAATATGCTTTTTTCATTTGCTGCAATATATTCCGAAGGCAGTAAAAAACAAACTCTGGGAATGCTTCTGGGCAAAACATAAAGGTTACAGCTTGTGGACATGGTAATTACAACCAATTACATGTTGAATTATCTGTTTTGTCATTAAAATGTGTGAGCTCTCATTTTCCTTAAACTGAGAAAAAGAAAAGGTATATACTGGGGGAAGAGGGTTAACCACAGGGAAAGGATTTCTGTTGACAAATTTACCACGTAATTTTAAACACAATGCCTTTTGGCAAACTGTGTTTTACTCAGTTAAACCCTAACTTGGAGCTGAGAGGAACCTCAGGAAATCATCTGGTCTATTCCCCTGCCTTCAAGCAAGGTGGTATAGTCCCATTTTAAATGAGACAGGAGAGACCCAGAAATTTAAGCAACCAGAATGCATCTTCTGCTTCCTAAGTGCAATGGATTTGATTTTGGTGTCACTTCAGCTTGTCATGAGAAGAATGTAATTAAACTCCTCGCTTTTTCCCCACAGATATGTTATTTACAAGTTAACACATAACCACAAAGCACTTTGAAAAGACCAAGGAAGCTTTTAAATATATTACCTAGAGCTTTGAATGGATGGGTTCCAAGGAAGAGTAACAAGAATGGATTTAGCTCTTTGAAGAATTAGCTTGATTAAAGTAACAGAATTACACTCAACTTAGTTAAATGAACCAACCTTTCTACAAATGTGTGTGAAGGTATAATTAGGAGTAACAAAAAACTGAGAGAAATGTTACTAATGGACATATTAGGCTTAAGAGAATAATCAAAAAAAGTTAAATTTTGTGTGTAAAATCAGAAATCCTGAACACAAAGTAGGCTCTCTTTGGAGAAGGATAAAAGGAAGTAACAGGTTTTCAATTTATCCTTTTTGTCTGCAGTCTGGTCACTGACTGCCTGGGCTCATGACTTATCTTCAGGTCTCCAATCTTCTTTCTTCACCCTGAGTTCTGAACCATTCAAATTACCCTCTCCCGAATCATCATCTTTACCTGCTACTTTGAACAGGTTATCAACAGCTTCACAAACCCATTATTTTCTGTATTGAATTACGCATTCAGGCTTTGAAGGTCTTCCATCAATCCACTCCAATCTAGTCTCTCATTTCAGACCCTCTTTGTTCCCTTTCTTTCAATACACCTTCTTCGCACATGCCTGAAACAAATTCCAACCTTCCATCTTCACCTTCCTTGAAAACCAACATGTATTTGATGTGAAGTCTCTAAGAGGGGGGTCGGTCTATTTAATAGGCAGAAGTCTTCTGGTAGTCTTCTGATACGATTAGCTAAAGGAAATTAGAGCTGAGTTTCCCCCCGCCCCATTAAGTGTTTCTAAGAGGGAGGGAAATTGAGGGCAGAATGATTAGGAGCAGAATGTACATTTGAATTTTGTAGGGTAGATTGCTTGTGATATATGATAGTTCTGAGTATTAAAGAGGGTGTGTAGTACTTTAGGATTAGCTTTACTTCATTCCTTCAATTAACTATCCTTGCCATCTTTATAATAAAGGTCTCTGTTTAGATGATCTCTTCCTCAGTAACCATGTTTGTAGTGCTCACTATCAGGAAGACAGCCCTAGAGAATGAGGACAGGACAGGAAGGGTGATTTACTTTTAGCCAAGTAGGCACAATGGTGTCAAAGTTTTCCCAAAGGGCAGCAGTAAAAATTTTAATGGACTTTTATGGCAGTACATATAGGGTGTAAAAACTCTTAAAAGTTACTAGATCCAACACTAGTGTTACAAGCAGAGTTTGGGTACCTGGCAGATATTGAGCTTAGAAACAGTATATATTTTGGAGCTTTTAACTTTTATTCACCCCACCTAATACCATATATAAAATGTTGCATAGATTAAAGCATTGATGAAATTTAGTCATACTTTGGGATTGGCCCAGATTATACAGACTTGAAGAAAAAAATCAATGATGGGAAAATTTTTATTTTC
This sequence comes from Tolypeutes matacus, assembly GCA_026826555.1. Classification (NCBI taxonomy): domain Eukaryota; kingdom Metazoa; phylum Chordata; class Mammalia; order Cingulata; family Chlamyphoridae; genus Tolypeutes; species Tolypeutes matacus. The sequence goes on from JAKSZT010054528.1 coordinate 704,374, forward strand.
TAAGGGTATATTTAATTTGGGGATAGCCAAAAGTTACTTGAGACTAAGACTGGTGGGTAATAACCTGAACATAATTTTTAGTGAAATAAACATGTAAGAGGTGACCTATTTTACTTTTAAAATAAGTATCTCTATCTCTCAACATGCCACCTTCCAAGGAAACAATGGTTATGGGGTAAGTAATTGTTTTTAAAGTGTTGTCTGGGGCATATAAATATGTATCTTATTTTATGATAATAAAGAATGACCAAAGCTAAGGAAAAACAACAAAATATTCAGATTCTTTGGAGGCATGTAGAGGCCAGGTAAAAAGACTTCCATCTACCTGCTATGGCTTCTGGATGCTAAGCAGCTTTTGTACGTAGTTTGGTAGTCCTGCCTTGACTTAAATGAGTGATGCAGCAGCTGAGAAGCAGGAAATGGTGCTGGATTGCAGACAACCAAAACTAACACAAACACACATAGGCTTCCCGGTACATAAATTCTTTTTGAGTTTAGAGATCTCCTTTTACAGAATTTAGTATATAACAGATTCAAAAACCAAAATGTTTTTACCTCCCAGTATTAGATAACCAAATGTGCAAAAGAACCACCATTAAATTGAACATCAAAAGCTATACATTTTCTATTTAACAATATGTGCACAGATTTTCAAAGCTGTGAAAATGCAATAAAGAGCACAACACATTTTGGTCACTTTATTAAATGACATTAAATAGTTTTAAGTTTCAACTACTAAACAGCACTTTGAATGGTGAAAACACAGATAGTATATTGTCATACTTGAATGCTTTTCTTTAAAAACACAATTCCAGTCCTTATATATATTACAAAACAGCCTTAAAAGAAGTGACATATTTTCTACAGTACTTAAGATACTCAATACAGAACTGAAAAGCAGTCTAACAGAAACAAAGGCAAGTCTTCACAGCTGTATGATTTCAGCAGCCAAAGCTGGATGATGGACTGAAACATTACTATACAACTGGGACAAAACATATACAATATCACAATACTAAGCAAAAACGCTTTACACCCAAAGAAATAAAACAGGTTACAAAATGTGGAGAATTTAGCAGGCAAAACTGTATTACAAGCATTTTAAATTGTCATTTTTAAGCCATTGCAACTATTTAAAACATCTAAAACAAATATAAAAATGAGCCTTTTAGTATCTTATTGATGTGATTCTTCCATCTTTAAATATTTGTTAAAGCTTGATGTTATACTCAAATTACATAGTATGTAGCTAAAATGTCAAGTGCGAAAAGTGTATGCAAAGTGGTCCAAGTTTTATTTCAAACTTATTTCCAATTAATCCTTCCACATATTATTCTTTAAGTCATAGTTTCATCCATGGTGAAAACGATTTAGAAGGCTGCCTAAAATTTTCACATCTATGTTTTGAGCAAATAATTAGGCCATGTTGAAAATCCTCAGGTCCAGTAAATCAGGCTTAATGTATTCTGGACTTGTAGAAATACCAAGTGATAACAGTTGGCCAGAGTGTACTGCCTTCAAATATTTATCTCATATATCTTGTCTTTTTCATTTCTTCTAAAGTAAACACACATTTACCACCACTTCCCCACCCCCACATTAAAGAAATCTGATTATATGGCTGGCATAATACCAAATATACAGAATTTGTCAATGACATCTCATCACAGGGGGATGGGTATGAGGTGTTGTCAGCCATTTTATACCACCAAATCTCATAAATTCTCTACGACAAACCTAGTGCTCTTGGGTGTTTTATCACTAGTTCTTTCAAGATAAAAATGGAAATCTCTAAATCATCCAAACAACTCAAAACAGTTTTAATTAATCCAATGATACCTAGAGCAAATCCTCCATCCAGCTTTCTTTTTTTCTGCAATTCCTTAGCTGTTTCTACTACCTATTACATCACAATCTCAAAAATGGTTTTGCCATGTTGAGTTGACTCCCACAGTGTAACAATCTTTTTCTTTAAGGAACTCAAGCAACCAAATTGTATGTGAATAAAATTGGGTTCATTTTTATAGACTTGGATTACCAAAAAAAAGAAAATATAATGATTTTCTAGTAAAATCTCATAAAAGGGTATTAAATGAAGTAAAATCAATCAGAAAAAAATGCCTCACCAATCTAAACTAAAAAAAATTGAACTCTGAAACACAATTTATTTAAGAAAATTTAGGGAAGTTGGGGGAGAAGAACATGATGATGAGAGAAAAGAAGGAGAAGAGCATAGAAGCCAGCGATCCTTATCTTTAATAGGAATTATTTCACAATACTGACAGCACTGGGAATCGTTAAAGCACATTCCTCATGTGAACTTAAAGTCAGCAATGACTCTGCCATTTTGATGTTGTTTATAAAACAGGGTGTGAAACTAACAGCCACAACTTCAGCCTTAACCTCCTAAAATGCTAGAACTTGATTTTCTTAGTCCATATCCCACTGCCAGCAACAGGATGATGTACTAGCACCGGCACCAAGTAGTTAAGAGATGTGCTTTATATTAGTGCCAGGAGAGAGAAAATTCCTGTGTGGAAGATAATCCACAACCCTGAAATTTTACCAGTAATTATTTCAGCACATATAACTGAAAATAAAAAAATGGCAGAAAGACTAGAGAAGAAAAAGGAATTCTCTTCTCAGGCTGGACTTAAGGCTGTTTATTCAATGCTAAGATAACTGCAAGACTCCTGCAAATTTTAGAGCAGTAGTATTTAAGAATATTGCACACAAATCTGTGTCAAAGATAACCCTTAGTTACTAACTTTTCAATCACAGAGATGATATAGCAGGAGCCCAGTTTCAGACTTCAGTCAAAAGAACATTAAGACCATTTCAATAACTTTAGTCAAGAAATGAATTAAGTACAAAAGTATTTCGTAACTTGAGGAATCAACTCTAAGAACTCAGCTGTGTGTTTTCATATGTAAAGAACAAATATATAAATCTGTATTCTTTCCTAAATTCATTAATTTTATGACAATTTTATGGTTGCTAAAAGCAGGCATAAAAATTTAGAGAGGATACCTGTGGAGTTATTACTGTTATGGAAGGACTTGTTTTCACTGAAAACAATTTGAAATATCTTCTGTACTCAATGTGTGTAAGAAGATTCTAGGCAATATCACTGACAAATGTCAGGAAGAAATGGTATGCCCTATTTAAAAAATTTTTTAACTAATATGGAAGATTGGCATTTAAGGGGACCAAACTATTTATACAGTTGAGTTCTGTTAAGTCATTGATTCCTAAAAAAATAAAAAATCTTTCTATGATTTTAACAATCCTTTAAGCTTTTAGTGCAAAATCACATTGATTTCCCTTGGGAAGGTCCTGGATTTTTGCTTCTCATTGGGGGTGGTGCACGCTGTAATGGTGGTGGCTGCATACCACCAGCCACTGACTGATACATTCCTCTCATATCAATCTGCTGGTAGTTAGAAGGATTCATGATTAAATTTGGAGGCTTTGGCATCATGAGGTGACTCAGTGTTGCTTGTTGGTAAGTCATTTGTTGCTGCTGTTGCTGATTGTACTGCTGTTGGAGCCTTCTGTTCATAAGTATCCGCTGAACACAGCTGATTAACTATAGAGAGAAAAGGGAGCTGTTAAAAGTGCTCAACCAGTCTCAGAGAGGCAAGTATCAAGTATTGAGTTAAATCAATTTGTTAAGGGGGTACCATACCAAAAAGAAAACACATTACTGTTATCACCATTACTAATTTGATGGCATCCACAGGACCATTACTGTAAAAATCAGTCAGTAACACCATTTAGGACTAAATTTTCTTAATGACTTGACTATTGTATTGTTAGCAGCATTTAGGCTAGTTGCCATAGTAACCTGTCCTGCACTGTGATTAGTCTCAAGTATTAGTTACAGCACTTTTTGTCAAGTCTCCTTTGTCATTCCTTTGATTCTAAATAATGACAGACAAATAAACATTTTTAGTGACAAACACCAAAGGGAAAAGCACTTGCAGTAGGAATAATTCCTACCTGAAATGTCTCAAATTTCCTAAGATAACTTAGAACCACAAAATTCTGCAGTGCTTTCTAAGTAAAATTCATGCGACAGAAATTGATTCCCTGTCAAAGAGTTGAAATTTCCCTTGTGCAAGGCAGATGGCTGGCAAAGGACTGTGGCTGGGAAAGATAAGGAAGGATCCCAGAATATGCTAGCCTTTTATTTTAATAAACTTTATTTTTACAAAAGTTTTAGGTTTACAGAAAAATTACAGCAAAAGTAGAGAATTCTCATATACCCCCACATATACCCACACACAGTTTCCCCTATTATTAACATCTTACATTAGTGTGATACATTTGTTATGCTTGCTGTACCAATATTGAAGTACTGCTACTGACATAAGGGGGGAGTATAACCATGGACCAAAGTAGTTTTATTGTTATTGTAGTTATGCTAGCCTTTAAAAAAATTATATAATTTAGTAGAACTTATGAATTATTTATCATCCATAATTCCATTTTTTACTCTCAAATAAAATATATTAAAAAGTATATTTTAGAATTTGTTTAAAATTATTAAACGTTATAAAAGTCTGGCAAAAATTCGTTTTTGATGTCTAGAATTTATGGAAGTGATCCTTTATAAACTTCAAGGAGACCCATTTGAAAAGTTGTTGCTCCTTTATAACAAAATATATTACCTTTACTTGACATTGCTAGGTTTTTTGATAAAATTTCTTCCAGGAATAACCAAAGACTACCCATCCATAAGAGGGCTGGTTATTAACAAAAACATCACACAAACCCATTATAAATTCAAGAAAATTAAACATAACCTAGAGAAGTCAGAATTCTTACCATCTGTTGTTTTGTCAATACGTCATTGTAGATTGCTTCTCTTCGTTTAACATCAAGCTCCTGGCTGGCTTGTCTACTTAATGCTAAAGCCTGTACTTGAGCCTCTGAGAGATTCATGTTTTCCTTCCACTAAAAGAAAAATTTTCAATTTAATCCTTATTGCAGTAGAATTGAGGGGAAAAATTACAGTACTTAAAGATATTCAGGATTTAAAAAATTGTTTTCTTCCTTCTTTAAACTTTTCTAAAGAAAACAGTGATGTAAAAGTAAAGTACTAAGTTGTCCCCTGTTTTACATGGTTGGCAATCAGTGAATTGAAACAACTATTTGGATTTAATTTGTGAAACTCAATTAAAATATGTATATGTAAATAGTGCATACATTTCTATGACTGATTGGTTCCTCAATTCTTAGTATTTACCCACTTCTCTTTTGTGCCAACATTTATGTATAAATTGCTGGACTGTAGCTTGGTACTATTATCCAGTTTACTAGTATTTTACCATAAGCAAGACTATGCTCTTTTCCCTATAGAAGTAGGGAAGCAAACAACAATTAAAATTAAAACAAATAGGGGGTGAGGAAGAAGGACACAAAGTGGAGGTTGGAGTAAGACAAATGACAGTTAACTTACTACAGCTGAAATTATATCTTCAAGAGGCTGAATCCTCACTGCTGTCACACTGTTTGTTGCTTCCACAACTTTTTCTCTTCCTTGATTAATGAGATCCTAGAAGAATACAAGAAATAAGTCATACAGGGGGCATGTAAAAGACAACATAGCTTTAAAAGTTAGGGATCCTTACTCTTGCCAATTTACAGCACTTGGTTTTAAAACTTTAAACAATTGAAGAGAACAGCAAGATTCAGTGTCAGTAAAGTGAAGTAAAATTCATCAATGCCAAAAGGGTTTCTTGTTAGGAAGATAAAACTTTGAGTTTTATTGCACCAATAATTTAATAATTTAAATGAACTCATAAGTACATTTTAAAAAAGGTAACTCCAGATTCAATTAAGTTAAATATTTGGTACAATAAAACCTTATCTTGCTTATTTAATTCATAATTGATTCCAGTTTTAAATCACATTTTATAATATTAGGTGTTATACACTTAATGGTGTGTCTACATTGTACTAGAATATAAATTAATGTGTATATTTATCTTTCAAAAAATTAAGCAAGTAATTTGTTTATTCAAAATATTTTATAAATGAAGAAACTGCTATTTTTTGTCTAGCCAGTTAGCTGCCCTATTGTTCTTAAATTAAAATAATTCAAACTACATTAATTCAAGGCCTGGTTCCCTTGTGCTCTGAACAAACCACGTTTTACTACATGCTATGTTGGTTCAAAGAAGTCAACAAATAAAAGAAAGGTTTCTTGGTCTATTCAGGGGTAATCTTTTGGAGAATATGATATTCCTGCATAAGAATTTGAAGTTGCCTTTAATTCATGTTAAAACTACTTTTATGCTTCAGGACTTACCTCCAGCTGTTGATTACTCATTGCTGACAGGGCCCCCAAATTGAAAGGAATATAAGGAGTTTGAGAGTTGAAACTGACAGGGGGTAAATTGGTCCCAGTTGGTATGTTGAAACGCATGGTCAGTCCCTAAAAACAAAAAATTATACACTTTTCACGTTGTGATTTAAAACTTGAAATTCTACATCACCTACTGGTTTAGAAAAGAATCCACATTCTCAGATCTAGGAAATTATTAACACTCTTCCACACACAAACAAAATACCCTTTTCACCCGAAACCAAGATCTTATTACACAGAAACCTTTAACCTCCTAAAGGTGTACACTTTTTCTGATAATTCCCACAGAATGGGCAACTCAAGAGATTTCTGATGAGGCTCCTAACATCCCATTAACGTTAAAGAAATTTGGTACAACGAGTCAGGAGTTTAAAAAGGATTCAAGTATTAGGATAAAGTTTCCCATACTCACATTTTTGTTCAAGTTGGATTAGGATTTAAAACAGACATGGGACTATTTATATAGCTTCTTACTCATCTCTAAATTCAGCAAGTGGTAAGCAGAAATGAGGTTACTATTCATTAAGAAGAAAATACGATTTGATTCTCTCTTCCTCTTGTTCTACCACCAAAAGTAGCCAAAAGCCTGTATGTAAAGAGACTCTCATATTCAGGGACTCTGTTCCTAAAGAGCCACTATATTAATACCTGTTTCAAATGTGACCCTTTTCTTCCTCACTGCTCTTTCAACTGACTAAAGACAAAAACCAAAAAGCATTTTGAATGAACTACCTTCTTCTCTGCTTCATACTCAGCCCAGGCTGCTTTTCTTTCTTCTTCAGTCAACTCTTCTTCTTCTTTGTGGTCCAAAAGAGAATCATGTTCATGATATCCTACAATGTGTTCTTTATGTATTTGAAGAAGTTCTGCAAGGATGGTGTCCTATTTAGAGGGGTTGAAATAATAGGGAATTATTTTCTCCCTCTGGATCATATTTCCATAGTTCTATGGTCAAACATTAGACTAGAAGCTAGAAATTGGCTGCTATACAAATTTCTGATATATAATAAATTTCCTAGAAAACAGTTACAATACATGTAAAAGCAGGCTTTTATGCAAGAATTTCATCTTTATTTAGCATGTTTTAGGGATTCAACGATCACTTTTCAGCTTTTGAGGTATTTTTCTCCCCATTTTTCTATTTTTTTCCATAAACATTTTGTTCTGTACTTAGTTCAGAGTTGATAACAAATGCTAAAAAGTCTGCTTAAATTAGTGATTACACTAGATGTTTGTGCTAAAAATCACAGCTACTCCTGATTATACATATGTAACAACTTTATTTTCACAATCACTTTCACTACCAATCACTATATTACCAGAAAACGAATCTAAATTTTTCTAAGCAGTTATAGGACAGTTCAACTGGAACATTTAGTCCTTATATTTCATTTGCAGGAAGGTCAAATATAAATTACATTGTAATGACCCATGGGTCAAATTTAAACTGCTGAACATTTTTAAATCAATCTTTTATCATACTGTCTCTTTAAAACAATCATGGTATCTAATGTTCATCTTTATACTAAGAACACCAAACTCCTACTTTGTGTAGTTATGACTATGAGAGAAAGTGAGACAGAGACACAAAAAGAAATTGGAGGGGACTAGGGATTAAAGTGAATCATAGATATGCTACTTGCCCATAAAAATTAAAATATTCACAAGTTGTTTATTAAGAAAAGTTGTATAATAAAAGGCCAGTTAATTCACTTCACAAAAGCATTTCCCATTGCTTTTAAGAGCAAGTTTTTCCCAGAACACTCTAAGTTGAGTGTGAATTCAATAAAGGAACATAATTACTGATCAAATGTAGGTATGGGGAGGTGTAGCACATTAAATTCAAATTTAACCTTTATCTAGCAATGCTTAATCCATAAATTTTAGCATAGACAAAACTCACACTTGAGAAAGATTTTGTCTTTACATCTTCAACCATACAACTACAACACAGGGTCCATCACATGGCAGGAACTCAAATGTCTATTAAATGACTCAAGATGAAAACTTCAAATAATCAGACCCTAAGTTTTTTCTGTACCATAGCAACTGCTATCACTAATTCCAAATATTGTGATATTTGGTATCACTGAGTGAAACAACTTTTTATCTTGCTAAAAAATAAACACTCAGAACAATCACTTCCTTTCATGAAAAAAAAAAGGAACTAATTTTCTCAATAGTTACAGTTGTAATTGAGACTTTATTGTTCATTTTGATACACATGTTATTTTCTTTGTTAAAAATAGATAACATTAAAAAAACCATACCAATGAGAGGGCTCAAAGAAGTCTACTAGGGCAATGCATACATGCTAGCAGGTTTAGTACCTTTGGAATGTTAACAAAACACTCCTCTCCTACAGGAGAGCAGAAATCTGCCATCAGAGCTGACTTTAGTACCTTTGGAATGTTAACAAAACACTTCTCTCCTACCGGAGTGCAGAAATCTGCCATAGAGCTGATTTCTCTGGCTTATGCCCCATAGAACAGATAGATAGTTTCTGACCAGGCAGGCAGGAATATAGGCCAGCTTGTATTAATTCATTCCATTAAAAGATAATGTTCCTGTAGATGTGTGGCTACCAAGCCCCACTCTTACTCCAACCATGACTCTAAAGAAGAGTATAATAAAATCAGGTAACACTGACTAACATATATATATAGGAGGTACCAGGGATTGAACCCAGGACCTTGTACATGGGAAGCAGGCACTCAACCAGTGAGCTACATCCGCTCTCCAATGAGAGTTGTTTTTTTTCACTTGTTTCTTTGGTTTTTAGGAGGTACCGAGGATCAAACCCAGGACCTCGTACATGGGAAGCAACCACTCAACCTAATATTTTTAGCAAGTGACCATGCCAAATACAATTAGGAAAGTGAGCTGTTCTACAATTCAACAAATAATTTACAAGGTAAAAACGTTCTATGGTTAGTCCCTAATTCTGTCTGGCAATAAGTGATGTTCTTAATCAACCATAGTCAAAATCACTAAATTTCTATAAAAAAGCAATCTAGGGGAAAGACCAAAAGAACTGTGTACTAGGAACTGAATTCATCTTCAGCTGTGCCACTATTCTCTCTGTAACACTGGATAATAACTTAGTCTTATTATGACTAAGTTAAACACGGATGAAATACTCTCTGCTTGAATACATAACAGGATGATATGAGAGTAGCAGGAATAAATGAAACTCTTAAATTTTGCAAAGACATACTATGTTAATTAAGTGTAGTGTTTATTTCTTGATTATAAACATCACAATTTATACATTACATTTTTTTTTGGTTGGGGATAAGCCTTTCCAGAAATGCATGTATACATGTACACATATACACATGTCACCTACACATTTGATTGATTATAAATAAAATTGTCTGAGGTATCAGGGAGCTTCAAGTCAGTCCTTAGCATCCTATATATTTAATTTCAAAGTCCAAACTTATCAACTTAGAATTGATAGAAACTGCAAAGTAACTTTTTCCAAATCATACGGCTAGAGCTAGCTGGGACTAGAAGTTTTCTGACTTTTATCCAGTGGTCATTCTATCACACTACAAAAAATGCCTGTTTTCTTGAGGCATTGTTCCTTCAATTTCCTAGATCTATTCTCTTGAATAAAAAAGAACACCCTGAAGGATTCTAGGGGAGGTGGAAACCTAAGTATGACTATTTTATCACTTTTATACTTTATACTTTTCTGAAGTTTTTTTTTTTTAAACACACTTATGTTAAATTTTTAATAAAAGAAACTATAAAAACCAAAACAAAGACAATTCTCAGAAGACAAATTTGTGAAACATCAGTTTATCCTAAAACTGGCATAGCATTGTTTTACTCTTTTCAACTTCAGGGTTTTCTAAAACACTAAATGTCTTCTTCCCATCAATTCCAAATTCAAGATCTAACCTATCATGCCAAACAATGATTGCCTGATTAAGATCAAATTTTGATGGATGGAAATTTAGCCTCTGCCCAGGACTGGATGATTGAAATGCCAACAAGTCACAGGAGAAGGGCACTTGGCTTTGTTTTCTATCATTAAAAAGTTTTGGACCCTCTACCTTAAACATTAATTCCCTTCCTTCCATCAAATCAAAAAACCATTCAAATTGCTTCAACTGGCTACTGAAGACCCTCTTTTCAAAGAATTTTTAAAAAAATTAATGGAAACAATACTGACATCTAATTACAAAACCTAGAGATAAATACTGGTAACATTTGGTGTATATTCCTCCACACATTGTAATTTACACACACACACTTACATGTGCATAAAAATGGTAGGATTGTACTATTCAAACTTTTCAAGCCTACCTTTCCCTCTTAATATCTTTCTATGGACATCATTTTACATCAAATACAAACCTCATTGTTTTTTTTAAAAAAAAAAAAAACTGCACAGTACTGGCATTATATAGATACACTGTCATCTATTTAATCATTCTTTCACTCAATAGTTTATTAAGACATTTAGATTACTTTGTTTTTCATTATTAACAAATCTGTAATGAAATGGGTTAATGGATTAAATTTTAATGTGTTTCAACCACTTGTTCATACAATGATTTTGCCGATAATACTCAACGACTCAGGCAGTTGGTTTGCCACAATCTTCATTTTAACAAAGTAAAGACAGTGCAAAGTTAATTGACTTTTATAGGAACAAGATTCATTTATACAGTTCAGAAGCAGGAAAGAAGAAATCTTTCTTTCCTTCAAAATTCTGTATAACAAACACAAATACAAGATTTCTGGAACAAACCGTTTCTACATCTTCTCCTTTTAGATTAATTGCAGCATACTATCAATACAAAAAAATGATAAGATTCAGAGGGTAAAAAAAGTATTTGAAACAAGATCCTCAGAACATTTCTTTGGGGAAAACACTTTAGAAAAAAATCCAGAACAAGTTAAAAGAGTTTTTAAAAAGGAAATTTTTATCCCAATATAAAACACATCATTATCAGGGGAGAGGTTTTGGTTTTTGTTTTCCCCCCCTAAAGCAAGCATACACACTAGTCGCTATAGTAACACTATTATTAAAAACAATACTGGAACAAAATCTATAATCACTAGGACAACAGTCATCAAATGAGGTTTAAATTACATCCAAATGTGTACCTTTACTTTTCTTTGTCCAAACTTTGTCTTAAATAAATGAAAAATCTTACAAGATGGGAATAGCATGGTCCATATTTTAGCTAACAATCTAAATTAGTTTAAGCTTTAAAAATGATTAGTTCAATTAATAAAACAAAATTATTGATAAAAGTTTAAGTTTATTTATTTAGAAGTTTAAAATATACCAAATGTATGCTATAGACCATAGATAACAGTAATAGTCTGATGGTTTTATCTCATAATCTGTAAAAACTGTTCCACCATTGTGTGGTATCTTGGTCAAGGGGTATTGTATGGTAATTCTACACATATGCATGATTGTTTTGTAAGAGCACAACTTTTGTAATAAAAATATAATTTAAAAAATAATAATAGGGTGGATTGGGGTAAAAATACACCAAATATAAGATATGGACTATAGTTAGTAGTAAGATTTTGAAGACATTCTTTCATAATTTGAAACAAATGTTTCACAACAATGCAAGGTGTTGGGGTGACGTATGGGACCCCGATATGATATTATGCATGTTTGTTTAAGTTCACAACTTTTACTATACACTTATGTTTATGTATGTTCATGTATGAATGATATACTTCAATAAAAATTTTTAAATATCACTAGAATACTTATATGACCCACTCAAAAACCTATAAAAAATCCTATTACTTAAGTAAGTCTAGATTCTTTGTGAAGAGAGAAGAAATTTAATATTCTGGTCAAAAAGCCTCTCTACTTTCAAATATGAAGCCTGTTTCCTCCCAAACTATACTGGAAAAAAGTGCAGTGCACTTTGATAAATAACTAGAGAGAGCTATTCAATAAAGTACAGACACTAACCTACATCAGATTTTTGGGTCAAAAGTACATAACCTTTACCAAAGAAAAATCCAGATCCCCAAAGCAAATCGTTGGTATGATTAAGACACTGACAACTACAGAACTTGCCACTTTTAAAGAAAGAAAAGGCAGGCCTACCAAAGTGACTTTGGTGGTGGGTAAAAGCCAATCTCCTTTGATAACAATGTTTTCTACACAAACATTTAAAGAACTAGATACTGTATTTAGCATTTAACTGTTAAAAACTGGTTATCCATTATAATTATTACACGTGTCACATGCCACTGTGAGGTAAAAGACTGTGATTCTAGATTTTATATGACTATAATGACCTTCTAGAGGCTGCCGCTTTCCAACTAGAGCCTCAAGTTTCATTCCACACAACCCAGACGTCACTGTCTATTTCACGAACACTGTTACATCCTCTAACTTAATTACAGGTGTGCAATAAAAAGGAAATAGAGAAAAAATAAAGGGAGGGGGATTGTGGGAAGATGGTGTCGGATTAACGAAAACCCAATGCTCTCACAAAAACAATGGAGAAAGAGCCAAAAGCTGTCTGAGGGGACTTGCTTTGGGGGTCAGCAGACCAGGACAGTTCTACACAACTCCCAGGAGGGTGAAGGACAGAAATAAAGAAGCCAAAACAACAAACATCAGTTACCAAGCCCCCGTGACGGCCAGGAAGGGCTCTGCTCCCACACACCCAAATATTAAGCTGGGGTAAAACCCCTGGCTCACTGCAAATGACTGAAAAGGGAACAGACATCTTCCTCTCCATCAGGTGTTCCAAGGGAAAAGGGAGGGGGAGATGGGGTGGGGGGGCTTTACTTCAGTGAATTCGGCCAGCAGAGCCCACTTTGAATCTCAACTCTGGAGATTCAACACAGGAACGCAGGAAAGCCGAGAGTGAAATACTTCCAAGGAAAGGTGTTGCAGATGAAGGCCATCTGCTGGCTGATCTGGAAATTTTGTGGACAAAAACTGTTTGTGGCACTCTCTGTATCCTAATCCCTGGGAGAAATTTGCACCCCATTAGTGAATCCCTAGCTCAATTTTGATAACAGTAAACTGGGCAATTTTAAAGACTTAGAATAAGTTGAACCAAATATCAAAGAAGAGCTGTGAAAAAAAGCAATAGGCAAGAGAGAGAAATTGGCCATCAGAGTAAATTCACCAACATATTCATATGCCTAAACAGCAGCAAAAATTACAAGCAATACTAGGAAATAGGAAGATGTGGCCCAGCCAAAGGAACTAACCAAATATCCTGAAGAGATACAGGATCAAGACAATCAATGATAATCACACAACTCTCCTAAATCACTTCAAAGAATTTAAAGAAAATATGACGAAAGAAATAAAGGATATTAAGACGACACTGGATGAGCACAAAGAACAATGTGAAAGCCTGCAAAGAAAAGTAACAGACCTTATGGGAATGAAAGACATAATGGATGAGACTAAAAATACATTAGAGGCACATAAGAGCACAGGTGAATTACTCAAGACAGAATTAGTGATTTCAAAGACAGAACATCTGAACTGGAAAAGACAGGAAACAGAAAGAGAAGAAAATGGAAAAAATGGAACAGAGTCTCAGGGAATTGAATCACAATGTGAAACGCATAAGCATTCTCATTATCAGTGTCCCAGAAGGAGAAGAGGGTGGAAAAGGGAAAGAATATTTGAGGAAATAATGACCAAAAACTTCCCAACCCTTATAAAAGACATAAATATCAATATCCAAGAAGGACAATGCACCCCAAAGAGGAAAATCTGAACAGATCTACCCCAAGACACCTACTGTTCAGAATGACAAATATCAGAAATAAAGAGAGAATTCTAAAAGCACCAGGAGAAAAGCAAAGCACTCAATAAGATTAAGTGTCAACCTCTTATCAGAAACTATGGAGGTGAGGAGAAAGTGGTATGATATATTTAAGGTACTGAAAGAGAAAAACTGCCAGCTAAGAATTCTATATCTGGCAAAACCGTCCTTCAAAAATGAGGGTTAGTTTAAAGTATTCACAGACAAAAACTGATGGAATGTTACCGAAAGACCAGAAGTACAAGAGATACTAAAGGGAGTGCTGCAGCATGAAAGGAAAAAAACAAGGGCGAGAGATTTGGAGAAGAGTTTAGAAATGAAGATTATTAAGAAAATTAAGCTAAAAGGTAAAAAGGCAAACAGAAAGATATGACAACAGAGAGGCTAAGGACAAAATGGATGAAATAAGTAATGCCTTTACAGTAATAACATTGAATGTTAATGGCTTGAGCTCCCCAATCAAAAGACATAAACTGATAGAATGGATAAAAAGATATGAGCTGTCTCTATGTTGTCTACAAAAGATCCATCTCAGATATAAGGACACAACAGGGTTAAAAGGGAAAGGTTGGAAAAAGATATTCCATGCAAATAGTAACCAAAAACAGAGCTGGTGTAGCGGTACTAATATCAGACAAAATACATTTTAAATACAAAACTTTGATAAGGGATGAAGAAGGTCATTATATATTACTAAAAAGAGCAATTCGCCAAGACGAAAAAAATATATTAAATATTTATCCACCTAACTTGAGTGCCCCAAGATACATGAGGCACTCACTGGCAAAACTGAAGAAAGAAATAGATGTCTCTACAATAACATTTGGTTATTCAATACACCACTCTCAGTATTGGATAGAACATGTGGACGGAGGAAAAATAAACAGAGAACTTGAATAATATGAAAAATGAACTAGACCTAACAGACATTTATAAAGCATTCCACCGCAAAACAAGAAGATATATATTTTTTTGAAGGGCTCTTGGAGCCTTCTCCAAGACAAACCATATGTTGGGTCACAAGACAGGTCTCAATAAATTTAAAGATTTTTAAAATTTACTGCTATCCATTTTTACAACCCCACCCACCCAACACCCACCCCCAGTTTTTGCTGTTTTTATGTCCATTCACTGACTCTCTGTGTCTGTTTCCTGCCCTCTCTTGTCATTCCTCTCCTCCTGTCTTCACCAGGATTTGATCCTTGGAACCTCCAATGTGGGAGAAAGGCATCCTACTGCCTGCGCCACCTTAGTTCCTGTTTTTTCGGTGCATCTCATCTTGGCTCTCCCTTGTGTCACTCTCCTGTTATGTCATCATCTTGCTGTGTGGCTCGGCGGGGCCTGAGAGCGCATCTGTGCACAGGACCTGGCAGCCCATGCACCTTCTATATTTTTCTTTTTTTCATTTTTACTGACAGGTCCCAGGGATCAAACTCAGGTCCTTCCATATGGGAGACAGACACCCAACCGTTTGAGCCCATCTGCTCCCCTGCTATATCTCTTTAGGTTGACCAAAGATACCTAGAGTTACAGTCATTTCCCTTACAGGATAGTCATATAATAAATCAGGCTTGGTTTATCAACAGCATTTTAAAAACCAGACCTAGGGAGAAAAACTAGGTCTGGGGACACAAGCATGGTTTCCAATATAGCGAAAGTTTAGCCTACTCTGATTATCACAAAATCATGAAAGCAAAAATATTAGCAGAATAAATTTAAAAAGATTGAAATTATACAAAACATTTTCTCTGATCATAACAGAAAGAAGCTGGAAATCAATAATGGATGGGGGCTCCAGAGACACCCAGGCCCTATGGTCAGGGCAGATAGCTCCAGAGTTTGGTGCCTTGCCAGTGGGCCCTACTTTGCAATTTTTGCTCATGAGAGTGACAGAGTTAGACTCAGTTATGGCTTCCCTACACATGGCTCATATGTCCCTTCTATTTGAACCTATACTCTGTGCTGGAGTTGGCAGGTGTAAATCCAACAGACTTGAATTTTGGGCTGTCCATGTGCCAGCTGGGCTCTGAGCCTCAGCGGAGTTGCAACACCTACTCTCCAGTTCATTGGACTCATTCAGGACAACTAACAAGGAGGTGAGGATTGACAACCAACATACCAAGGAAATGAGAGAGCTTACAACTGCAAGCAAGAGAGTCTCATCCATCAGCTGTATGGTATTGAAGTCCCCTCTCAATTAGAAGTGGAGTGGACATCACCATGCCAGAATCCTCAGGACTGAGGAATGAACTATGGACTAGAGTGGACTTACTGGTATTCTATAATAGATTTGTGATTCTAGCAGTGGAAAAAATTACAGCACTGATGTGGAGGCAACAGCCACTGAAGGCTCTGGGGGCAGGGAGAGGGAAAGACAGGTGTAATGCAGGGGCTTTTTCGGGACTTGAGAATTGTCATGAATGGCAATGCAATGACAGGTATTTGTCATTATATATCTTCCCATAGCCTGCAGAATTGTGTGGGAGAGAATGTAAACTACAATATGAACTATGGTCCAAGCTCAGTGGCAATGCCCCAGGATGCATTTAACAACTACAATAACTGTGCTGCACTAATAAAGGATATTGCTTATGTGGGAGGGTGTGGGAGGTGTGGGGAACGGGGCATATGGGAATCCCTATATTTTTTGTATAACATTTGTGTAATCTAAGTATCTTTAAAAAATAAAAATATATTAAAAAATAATGGATGGAAAAAAGGGAAAATTCATAAATATATAGAGGTTAAACAACACACTCTTAAATAATCAGTGGACCAAAGAAGAAATTGCAAAAGAATTCAACAAATATCTTGAGAAAAATGAAACAGAACACAATGTGTCAAAACTTATGGGACACTACAAATGAAGTGTTCAGAGGGAAATTTACATTCCTCAATGTTTACATTAAAAAAGAAGAAAGCTAAAAATTCAAGATCTAACTGCACACCTGGATGAACTAGAAAAAGTACAGCAAACCAATCCCAAACCAAGACAAAGGAAAGAAACAGTATAGATAAGAGTAGAAATAAATGAAATCAAGAACAAAAAAACAACAGAGAGAATCAACAAAACTTTTTGAGAAGATCAACAAAATCGAGAAAACCTTAGCTAGACTAGACAAAGAAAAAAAGAAAGAAGACACAAATAAATAAAATCAGAAATGAGAGGGGAGACATTACCACTAATACTGCAGAAATAAGAGAGATCATAAGAGGATACTATGAACAACTGTATGGCAAAAAACTAGACAATGTAAATGGACATTCTACAATGTAACAACAAAAATCCCCCAAGTACAGGGGCAGTGACTAGTGAAGGAGATGGACCATTGATGGATCCTTGATATTGATGACTGTGCTTATGAACCTTTACTTTGGAAACTAAAATTTAGCCTAGTATTATAGGGTGCCTAAGAGTTACCTCCTGAGAGCCTCCTTGTTGCTCAAATGTGGCCTCTCTCTAAGCCAAATTCAGCATATAGATACATTACTTTCCCCCACACCCCTCCCCCCCCCACTGGCATGGGACATGACTTGTGGGGATGAGACTCCCTGGCACCAAGGGATTACTACCAAGCACCAACTAGCAATGCAATTAGAAAAAGACCTTAACCAAAAAGGGGAAAAGGTAAAGACAAATGAGTTTATATGGCTAAGAGACTTCAAAATAAGCCAGGAGGTCATTCCAGAGGTTAAGCTTATGTACATCTCAGCAGGATCTCATTGACTGCCAAAGTAAATATTGCCTCAAATAGCAGGGCTCCTGAGGGCTCTGGAGACAACCAGACACTATAGGCAGGGCAGACAGCTCAGGAGTTTGATGCCCTGCCAGTGGGCCCTACTTGGGAATTTATGCTCCCCAGTGTGAGAGTTGGATACAGTTGTGGTTTCCCTACACATGGTGCTTCTGCCCCTTCTATCTGAACCTAGTTAGTACTAGAGTTGATAGATGTATGTCTAAGAAGAGACTTAAATCTTTGGGCTGTCCATGTGCCAGATGGGCCCTCAATCTCAACAAAGTTGCAACACCTATTCTCCAGTTCACTGAAACTCACCCAGGACAACTATAAAGGAGATGATGATGGACAACGACCATCCTAAAGAAGAGAGAGTCTGCAACTGCAAGTAAGATAGTCCCATCCATCTGCCCCATGAGATTTAAGTCCCCTCTCAATTAGAGGTGGAATGGACATCTAGTTTATAACACAAATGTTTTCATCAATTATAACGAATGTACCCCACTAATGAAGGATGTTGTTAATGTGGGAAAATGAGGGAGATGTAGGGAGTGGGGCATATGAGAACCCCCTATATTTTTATGTAACATTTATGTAATCTAAGTATCTTTATATATATATATATATATATGTATATGTATATGTATATGTATATGTATATGTATTTTAAAAAATTGTTGCAGAAACTCCGACAATGCAGATGTCCAATTAGTAGACCTCTCCTTGGGAAACTCATAGATTTCTGTTTTATTTTCTATTTATTGCCATTCATTCAACACATATTTACGGAACACCTATTTTATGCCTTGCACTGTCAAAGATGCTGGTGAAAGCTTGTGACTTTGGGATAATAAAATTAAAAAATCATATTACCTAGCTACAGTGGTAAAAACCTCTTGGTACTGGCATAAAGAGAGACACAGAGACCAATGGAACTTGATTGATGGCTCAAAGACAGACCCTCATATCTATGGTCAAGTGATTTTTGACAAGAATGTCAAACCCACCCAGCTGATGTAGAACAGTCTATTCAACAAATGTTGCTGGGAAAACTGAATATCCATATGCAAAAGAAAGAAAGAGGACCTCTACACCTCACACCTCATATAAAAATTAACTCAAAATGGATCAAAGGCCTAAATATAAAAGCAAGAACCATAAAACTCATAGAAGAAAATGTAGAGAAATATCTTCAAACCTGGTGGTAGGTGGTCGATTCTTAAACCTTACACTGAAAGCATGAGTAACTTAAGAAAAAATGGAAAAATCAGACCTCCTTAAACTTAAACTCTTTTGTGATTCAAAGGACATTGCCAAGAGGGTGAAATGCAGCCTCATGCTAAGGAAATCATACAACTCAAGAATAAAAAAGCAAGGAATCCAATTTAAAAAATGGGCCATCTCTCACACTCAGCATATGAATGCGTTACCTTCCCCCCAGCATGGAAAATGACTCCCGGGGATGAGGCAAGTGCTAACTGGCAATACTTCTGGAAAACAGCCTTGAATAAAAGGGGGGAAAGGTAAAGACAAATGAGTTCATATGGCTAAGAGACTTCAAAGAGAGTTGGGAGGTCATCCCAGAGGTAACACTTACGCACACCTCAGTAAGATCTCATAGAACACCAAAGTGGATATCACCACACACAGAGGGGCTCCTGAGGGCTCTGGAGACACCCAGGTCCTATATAAGGGGGATAGCTCCAGAGATTGATGCCTTATCAGTGGGCTATACTTTGGAATCTGTGTTCCTCAGAGTTGGACTCAAATAAGTCCTCCCTGCACATGGTCCATCAGTCCCTTCTATTCAAACCTATATGTGGTGCTGGAGTTTGTAGGTGTACTTCCAGAGACTGGAGGCTTTGGCCTGCCCGTGTGCCAACTGTGCCTGGAATCTCAGTGGAACTGCAACTCCTACTCTACAGCTCAATGGACTCACCCAGGATGACTGGCGAGGAGATGATGATGGACAACGGCCATCCCAGGGAATGGAGAGAGTCTGCAGCTGCAAGCAGGATAATCCCATCCATCTTATCCATGGGATATAAGCCCCCTCTCACTTGGAGGTGGAGTGGACATCACCATCCAGACTCCTCAGGATTGGGGGAAGAGTGGACTTAATGGTATTCTGTTGTAGACAAACTGTGATTCAAGCAATGGAAGAAATTACAACACTAAGGTGGAGCCAGTGGCCACTACACGCTTTCGGGGCAAGGAGAGGGAAAAGCAGTTGTAATACAGGGGCTTTTTCGGGACTTGGGAATTATCCTGAGTGACATTACAACGACAGATATAGGCCATTTTACATCAGCATATAACATGCAGAACTGTGTGGGAGAGAGTGTGGTCTACAATGTGAACTATGGCCCATGCTTAGTGGCAAAGCCCCAGGATGTGTATATCCATTGCAGGTGATGTGCCACACTAATGAAAGATGTTTATGTGGGAGGTTATGGGAGGTGTGGGAATTACATGGGAATCCCTGTAATTTTTGTGTAACATTTATGTAATCTAAGCATCTTTTAAAATATAAAATAAATAAATAAACAACAACAAAAAAAAAAACCTATGGAGTTGAGCAGTGAAGTGTGAACTATAATGTAAACTATAGTCCATGGTTGGTAACAATGCTTCAATGTGTGTTCATCAATTGTAGCAAATGTACCACACTAATGAAGGATGTTGTTAATGGGGACAAATGTGAGAGGGGGAGGGGTGGGGTATATGGGAATCTCCTATTTTTTATGTGACAATTATGTAATCTAAAGCTTTTTAAAATAAATAAATAAATTCAAAAAAAAAAAAAAAAAGGGCTAAAGACTTAAACAGACATTTCTCAAAAGAGGAAACAGAAATGGCCAAAAAGCACATGAAAAAATGTTCCATATCACTTGCTATTAGGGAAAAGCAAATCAAAACTACAATGACATACCATCTCACACCTCACAGAATGACCATTATTAAAAAAAAACAAAAAACAGAAAACAACAATTGCTGGAGAGGATGTGGAGAAACAGGAACACTCCTTCACCCTTGGTGGTAATGTAGAATGGTGTAGTCTCTGTGGAAAACAGTTTGGTGATTCCTCAAGAGGCTAAATATAGATCTGCTATATGATCTAGCAATCCCTCTACAAGGAATATATCCAGAAGAACTGAAAACAGTGGTGCAAAAAGACATTTGCACGTGGACATTCACAGTGGCAATATTCACAATTGCCAAAAGATGTAACCAGCCCAAATGTCCATCAACCAATGAATGGATAAACAACATGTGGTACATACATACGATAGAATACTATGCTGCTGTAAGAAGAAATGAAATTGGGATGCATATGGTAACATGGATGAACCTTGAGGAAATTATGCTAAGTGATAAGCCAAACACAAAACGACAACTATTGTATGGTCTCACTAATAAGAACTAAATACAAAGAATAAACACATGGAATTAAATCCTACACTGTAGGTTACTAGGAGAAAGAATGATGACTGAGAAGGGGTACTGATGCTTAATATATGTAGAATTTTCAATTACCTTGACTGTAAAAGTGTGGAAATGGGTAGAGTCGATGGTAATACATTATAGTGAGTATAACTAACACGGCTGGTTTATAAATGGGATTGTGGCTGAAAGGGGTAGTTTAGGGATGTAAATTTCAACTGAAAGAAAGCTAGAGAATAATCTAGGGATTGAATAACATATTGAACCCGAAGTGGATACGGATTGTGGTTAGTATTACAAATAAAATAATGTTCTTCTATGAACTAGGACAAATGTATGTCATAATTACAAGGTGGTAAGAAAATGGTGATGCCTAAGAAAAATACAATTAATGTCAAAGAAGGTACTATATCGACACTAAGGGTCAGTAAAATGGAGTTTTCTTCTTTTGGATTAAGGAAAATGTTAAAAATTTTACTGAGGCAATGACTGTGATAAAATGAGAGCCACTAAGTGTACACTTTGGTTAGAATATACAAGGCATGGGACTGTATAACACAGTGAACCATGTGGTAGAATATGGACTATGGTTTAATGGTACAAATATGAGAGTGTTTCTCATGAACTATAACAAATGTACAATACTAATACATTGTGTTAGTTAACGGTGTGTATGGAAAAAATACACCAAACGTTACCTACTGACCACAGTTAGTTGTAATAGTCTGATGATGTTCTTTCATAATCTGTAACGAATGTTCCACAACAATGTATGGTTTTGGTGGAGGGGTGATATATGGGAATTCTGCACATTATGCATGATTGTTTTGTAAGCTCACAATTTCTCTAATAAAAAATATATATTAAAACCTTAAGGTAAACCATGGATATTTAATAGTACAATTATAAAAATGTTCTTTCATCAATTGCAACAAATGTACCACATTAATAATACACGATGTTAAAAATAGGGTGGTATATGGGAACTCTGTATTTCATGCATGATGTTTCTGTAAACCTACAACTTCGCTAATAAAAGAACTTTTTGATATGCAAATTATACTGCAACAAATCTATTTTAAAAAGGGGGGATAGCACTGCCTATAATACATGGCTTACTGTAAGGATTAATGAGATAATGTATTTAAAGGTACATGGTACAGAGTACTTTATATGTATTATTCCTTTTTCTTCATGATATTTCATACTTTTATAAAAAATATTAATCTTTTTTACACATCATCTATAAAGCGTTATTGCCAAAAATGTTTATCATGAATCTAATCAAGCCTTTATCTAATTTCTAGTTTGTAGAATATATGAGATAGAAAAACAAGTTAAAACACATATCAGGAAATAATCCTGAAAGGATGGGTGTAAACGGGGATTTCACTAAATAAAAAGAGACATAACAAAGAGACAGGACAACCAAATGCAGTTTGCATATCTTGAGTGGACCCTTGTTTGAACAAAGGAGTTAGAAAAGACATTGCAGTGGCAGCTGGGGTCATATGAAATATTTAGAAGTTAAATACCTTAAGGTTCTCAATTTAAAATATTTCAGAATAGATGAAGTAAATATGGCAAAATATTAACGGTTGCTAAATTTAGGTGATGAGTATATGAGTATCTGATATTTGTTTCTGGTTTGAACAATTTCACAACAGGAAACTTTTAAAAAATTAACCAGGTTTTTTCATATTTTCCTTGCAATAAGGGAAACAGAAAATAGGAGAATATATGGCAAACTCTTACGTAGACAGCCCAAACTCTAAAAGGGTGGATCACTACCCTTTTTCCCTTGGTTAGCCCTATACTTTAGCATAAGAAACCAGTTTGTTAAAGCCGGGAACTAAATCCAAGTCAGCTTTCTGTAGATTTTTTTAAAAAGCTAAACTGACTGCATAACTGTATGCCTGAAGTTGACATGGAATATCTTAGTTTTCATAATAACTCTAATAAGTATGTACTATTATTATACCTGTATTATTGACCAGACTTCAAAATCAACCCTGTAGAAACTATAGAAGGGAACAGGAAACATGAATTCCAGGAGCTTAAACTCATACACCCAACATCCCCAGGGAGAGAACAAACTGGTATTCTTTGCCATTTGAAGCAGAGATACTAAAACAGATGATTCAAGAATTTAAAAAAACATGACAGAAAATGTAAAACAGTGCGCAGCTGCTTTGGGAAACAGTTTTAGCGGTTTCTCAGAAAATTAAACATAGAATTACCATATGACTTGGCAATCCCACTTCTAGGTATATACCCAAAAGAATTAAAAGCAGGGACCCAAACAGGTATTTGCACATGGACGTTCATAGCAGGATTATTCACAATTGTCAAAAGAAGAAAGCAACCAAAATGTCCATGAATAGTATAATGGATAAGCAAAATGTGGCATATACATACAAGAAAATATTATGCAGTCATGAAAAGGAACAAAATTCTAATACATGCAACAACATGGATGTTGTCCTAGAAGACATCATGTTGAGTGAAATACGCCAGACACAACAGGACAAATATTATATAATTTCACTGATATGAAATCATTAGAATAAGCAAATTCACAGAGTAAGAAATTAGAATACAGTTTACCAGGGGCCAGGGAATGAAGAGTTAATGCTTAATTGGTATAGAATTTCTGTTTAGGGTGAGAGGAAAGTTTTAGAATGGATGATGGTGATAGTAATACAACATTGTGAAAGTAATTAACACTACTGAATTAAATATCTGAATGTGGTTAAAAAGGGATATTTTAGGTTGTATTTATGTTACTAAAATAAATTTAAAAGAAAATAGTGCTTAAAAATTCATTGAGACAGAAAGTAAATTACAGGTGACCAAGGGGAGAGGGAATGGGGACTTAATGCTTAATGGGTACACAGTTTATATTTGGTGTGATAGAAAAGTTTTGGTAATGAATGGTGGTGATAGTACAACACTGTGACTGTAATTAATACCACTGAATTATATGCTTGAAAGTGGTTAAAATAGGAAATTTTATGTTGTATATGTTGCCACAACTAAAAAAACCAATGATTGAAAAATAAGCATGATAAATATACTTAAGGAAACAAGGGAAGATATTACCAACATGAAATCAGAACAAAAATTATTTCTAAAAGCATCAAAATGAAATATCAGGGATAAAAAAAGAATAGCTGAAATAATCGAATGGATAGTATAAATAGCAGGAGGAACACAGCTGAAGAATAAATTAGTGAGTTAGGAGAATAGACTGAGGAACTCTTCCAGAAGTAGGAAAGGATAAAGAAAAGCTAAAAGATATGGAGTCTAGAGGCAGAAGAGCCAGCATTCAAGAAACAACCTCAGAAGGAGATAAAAGTAAAAATAGAGAAGATGAAGTTTTGGAAAAAATAATGGACAAATTTCTCAGAATTATAGATGAGGAAACTGAGGCACAGAAAAATAACTAGACTAAGGTCTAGATTCAAACCCAAGTGGTCTTACCACAGGGCCCTTGCTCTTGACAACTATGCTATACTGACTCAGTGCGGAAGATCGGTATGTTCAGTGTCAAAGATAATTAAGGACAACTAGGATCAGCTTTGCAACCCTAGTATTATGAAGTAACTAAAGTACAAAATCCATAATCTCCAATACTACACACACCTTGCTAACACTGAACATGCCTTTCTATAAACCTACTGTACTGATTAAGAATAAAGTATGAAGTCCTATCAAAGGAAAGTGCCTCAAGTTACTTCTCCCACAATTTAATCATATAAAATATTAATTTTAGCACAGTATAGTGGAGTTGTTAAAGAGTGTGGGGTCTGGAGTAATTATCACTGGGTTCAAATGCAAGTGCCAGGGAAGCGGCTGTGGCTCAATCAGTAGGGCTCCCGTTTGCCATATGGGAGGCCCCGGGTTTGGTTCCCGGGGCCTCCTGGTGAGGGCGGGCCCGCCCGCGCGGCGTGGTTAGCTGACCCAGCGAGCACAAGCAGCAAGGGGGGGATAAATGAATAAATAAATAAATCTTTAAAAAAAAACAAAAACAAAAAAAAAAACAAATGCAAGTGCCACCACTTATTGGCTGTGTAACCTCTCTATGCTATAATTTCATCAACTGTAAAATGGTATAAAATAAATAGTACCTGCCTCGTAAGGCAGCCAAAGGATTAAATGAGATAATACTAGCAAAGCCCTTAGCATGTCTGGCATAAAAAAAAGGCCTCAATAAATGAATAATAATATTTTTAATTCAAAGGTTTAGCTGATAGTGATTATAAAGAAAAAGAATGCTACTACATACCTTGTACCCACAAAAATTGTGAACCTTGTTTAAAATACAGATTCCCAGAGCCCACCCCCAGAAATTGTGATCCTGTAGATCTTGGATGAAACCAGGAATCATCACTTTTATCAAGCCCCCACGTGATTCTGAGGCAGGTTAGTCCAAAGACTACACGCAAGGAAAAAGATTATTATTATTTTTTTTTAAGGAGGTACTGGGGATTCAACCCAGGACCTCGTACATGGGAAGCAGGCATTCAAAACACTGAGCTACATCCACTCCCCAAAAAGATTACTTTAAAGGCATGCCAACCATTGCCTTACAAAGGTCAGCTTGCAATTTTAGGATGAAAATTCATTTAAAAAATTTTATTGACTACTTGCTATGTGCTAGGTATTATGGCAAGTTATGGGGATACAGTGATAAAGATATTATGACACAGTCCCTGCCTTCATAGGCTAGTAGGAAGCTTATAGTAGAGAGGATATAGATACATCCTTTGTCTATAAAGTCAAAATGTTCCTACCACTTAATTCATTGATTTAATGAGAATTTACTAAGTACAAATATGATACTTTAAATTTCGGAATTTCAATGATCTCATGTAGCAAGTATTTCTAGTGCTTCAACTCTATATAAGACAACACTTCCAGAAAGCTACCTTAAATCCTCCAAAATGGAATACTGCATACCACCCCAACTCTGCCCTCCACCCCAAACTTGCCATTAAGGCTGCCTCATATATGATGATAGTTTCTATTAGCACTGACTCGTAAGACAGCGTGCTGGGATTAGGGAGACTTCTACATAGGGGCATGTTAAGCCAGTGTTGGTGACTTTGACTCCCTAATAGTTTTTCTAGTGCTGTAAGGTAAAACAAACAAAATAGTACACAAGTCAGCAATATAAATAAAGCATGGGTGGTCTATTATCAAGTATTTACTGTGTAGCTTGTGGGGGAACACTGAAAGCACCCTTTCACTTTTCAGAATTACTACAGGCATATTAGCTGGCTATAAGGTAGAAAATTCTTCTAAAATTATCTGTATTATTTAAAGAAAAAAATGTTGAATGTTGGAAAGGGTAATAGTTTATAGTCAAACTGCATACTAACATCATTGGAAATGATTATCAATATCTAGTCATTATTCTATCATATTCCCTCCTGATTATAATTGACCTCTAGAGGAGTTCAAGTGTCAAATACCTGTCTCTTCCACAGCCTAGATGAGATTATTTGCTCTGGCCAAAACAGGTACTTCTGAACTCTTATTCTCAAATGGAATTGTACGAAAGTCGAGAGAAAGTTCCTGAAAGATTGATTTATTAGGTATTTTATAATTTACATCAAATTGCTTTAAGGGAGTATATTTCACTGTAGCATTAAGAATGACTAAAGTAGACTGGAGTAACATCATCAACATGGCAACATAAAAATCTGGTGAAAAAGCCTCCCCAGAGATTTGACAAATTCACCATGCTTTGAACTCAGCACGAACTGGAGAATGATTTGACAAACACTGAACCTAAGAAACGGAAAAATCTCAAGTAGAAGTAATATATCCTGGACTGCTGTCATTTCCCATTTCCCCTCCTCCCTCACTAAGTCACTCACGGATAGGGAGCCACACAGAGGCAGCACAGCCCGGGGTCCTTCTTACTGTGGACAGAGACTGTAGACCATATTATAGCAGCAAGTTAGAACTCAATGGAGATCCAGGAACAGGGACCTAAGTCCTCAGAAACCTAGTGGGGGAACAGGAGCCCCTGAGAAGACAAAATGGCCCTCAGGGGGGAAAGAGAGAGAGAGAGAGAGAGAGAGAGAGAGAGAGAGAGAGAACACACCAAAGAAAGGTTGGTAAGAATTCTTGTGGACAATCCAGTTTCAGTCTGCTGGACCACCTTAGGGAAAAACAGACTTTTCTGAAGTGAGGCACCTTTCTGGATTGACCCCATCTGGCTCCTTTGGGTGGGATACACTAAGAGGGAAGAAAGCAGAGTTAGGAAAACCTCAGCGAGAAAAAAATGGGGGTATGTGTTAAACTGAACTGCTGTAAAAGGAGATGAATTCCAGAACTGAAAAGTGAAAGGAAAATGGGGAACTGAGCGAGGGAGAGAATTTAAACAAATCACTGGAGCTGGGGAGAAAAGTCTACACAAAAGTAAGCAGAACAGCTCAAGAAACCCAGAGAAGGAACAGAGAAAAGGAAGCTCACTTATGGAGATGAAACAACTGCACAAAAACTGCAATCTTAAAAACTGTACCGCACATTCAGGTCAAGAATCAGAAGAAAAAGAACTGAGAAAATCTGAATAAACATGGGCTATTCTAAATGTCTAGAATAAGTTAGACCAAGAATCAAAGAAGAGCCTTAACACAAAGCTAATCAACAATAAAACCCTAGTCAAAAGGGAGAAACAGACTTTCAGAGATATCCCATCAAGTGAATCAGAGGACATCAGCAAAACATCATAAGCCATACTAAAAGAAACAGGAAGATATGACTCAGTCAAGGGAACAAGTTAAAACTTAAGAGGAGATACAGATTTGGAAAAACTAATCAAAGAAGTTCAAACAAATCTCCTATATCAATTCAAGGAGACGAAGGAAAATATGGATAAAAAGATAAAGGATATTAAGAAGAAATGTGTGAGCATAAAGAAGAATTTGAAAGTATAAAAGGAAACATAACAGAAATTACAGGGATGAAAGGCACAATAGGAGAGTAAAATTCACTAGAGGCATATAAAAGCAGATTTGAAAAGGCAGAAAAAAAGAATCAGTGAGCTAGAAGACAGGACAATCAACACCATATAGTCAGAAGAACAGACAGAGAAAAGAATATAAAAATTGAGCAGTGCCTCAGGGATATGAATGACAGCAAGAAGCACATTAACATATGCATTATGGGTGCTCCAGAAGGAGAAGAGAAGGGAAAAGGGGCAGATAGAATCTTTCAGGAAATAATGGCTGAAAACTTTCCAATTCTTATGAAAGACATAAATATACATGTCCAAGAAATGCAGCATACTCAAAACAGAATGAATCCTAATAGACTTACTTTGAGACACATACAAATAAGAATGTCAAATGCCAAAAAGCAAGAATTCAGAAAGCAGCAAGTGAAAAGTGATTCGTCACAAACAAGGGATACTTAATAAGACTAAGTGCTGATTTCTTATCAGAAGCCATAGAGTCAAGAAGACAGTGGTATGATATATTTAAGGAACTGAAAGAGCAAAACTGCCAGCCAAAAATTCTTTATCTGGCAAGAGTGTCCTTCAAAAATGAGGGGAGTTTAAAGAATTCACAGATAACCAGAGAGTGAAACAGTTCATCAACAAGAGACCTGCCCAACAAGAATTACTAAAAGGAGTTCTGCAGTTTGAAAGAAAAAGACAGGAGAGAATGGTTTGGAGTAGTGTGAAGAAATGAGGATCTTCAGTAAGGGTAACTAAAAGGGTAAGTACAAAACTCAATAGCACTGTCCACTCGATATACAACTCTACTCTTTAATTCATATAAGAATCAGAATACAATTGAACAAAAAAGAGGCATTGCCTAATAATGGACATGGAAAAGATAAAGTAGTAAAGTGGGACAAAACCAACATAAAGAGGGAAAACAGAGGGACATGGTAACGAAGCTAAGTTGGTATCTTTTCAAAATGGTAAATTATAGTAGCAGGTTGTGTAATATAAACCCCAGGGTTATAACAAAGAAAGTATTTAAAATCTATTCAGAAACAGAAATGAGAAAAGATACATCATAAAAGATCAACTATACAGAAAAGGTAGATAAAAACTTGATTAGACAGTTCTTCAAAGAGGATATACAAGTGGCTAAAAATTATATGCAAAGATCCTCAATGTCACTAGCTAACAGGGAAATGCAAATCAAAACCACAATGAGAATCATTTCACACCCACTACAATGGCTATGATTAAAAAACCAAAAAATTACAAATGTTGGAGAAGATGTAGATACACGAACACTCATTCATGGCTAGTGGGATTGTAAAATGGTGCACCTGCTGCGGAAGACAGTTTGGCAGTTCCTCAGGAAGCTAAGTATAGAATTACCATGTAACCTGGCAATCATGCTATAGGTATATACCCAGAAGAATCGAAAGCAGGGACCCAAAAATGGAAGCAACTCAAGTGTCCATCAACAGATGAATAAACAAAAATGTACTATACACAGTCAATGGAATATTAATCAGCTGAAAAAAAGGAATGAAGTCCTGATGTAGGCTAAAACAAGGATGAACCTTTAGGATATTATACTGAAATAAGCCAGGCACAAAAGGACAAATATTGTTTAATCACACTGTTATGAACTAATTATAACAACACTCAGAGCTAGAATCTTTAGAATATAGATTACCAGAGAATAAAATGGGGTAGAAAATGGGAAGCTGATACTTAATTTGTAGAGAATTTCTATTTAGGTTGATTGTAAAGGTTTGGAAATGGACGGTGGTGATGGTAGTACATTATTGTGAGTGTAATTAACAGTGCTGAACCATGTATATGAATATAGTTGAAAGGAGCTTTTGGTTGTGTATGTTACTAGAAGGAAAGTTAGAAGACAAAACATGGGACTTTATAACACAGTGTACCCCATTGTGGACGATGGACTGTGTTTAATAGCAGAAGTATAAAAATGTCCTTTCATGAATATAGCAAATGTACTACATTATTACAAAGTGTTAATAATAGGACAGTATATGGGAAAAACACACCTAATGTAAACTGTGGACTATGTTTAATAGTACTATTTCAATATTCTTTCATCAATTGTAACAAAGGCACCACACTAATGCAAAGTGTCAACAATAGGGGAGTATGTGGGATGTAGTATTTTTTATGTGACTTTTCTGTAAACCTACAACTTCTTTAATTAAAAAATATTATTAAAAAACATTGGGAAGCGGCTGTGGCTCAATCAGTGGGGCTCCCGTTTGCCATGTGGGAGGCCCCGGGTTCGGTTCCCGGGGCCTCCTGGTGGGGGCGGGCCCGCCCGCGCGGCGTGGTTGGCTGACCCGGCGAGCGCAGGCGGCGAGGGGGGCATAAATGAATAAATAAATAAAAATCTTAAAAAAATAAAAATAAAAATAAAAAACATTATGCTAGGTGACAGAAACTAGACACAAAGTACTACATATTGTAAAATTCCATTTATAAAAAATGTAAATATAAATAACTCTAGAGAGACAGAAACAGATTAGTGGTTATGTAGGGCTAGGGAAGGATAGAGAGATTGAGAGGTGACTGTTAAGGGATATGGGTTTTTTCTTTCTGGAGTAATGAAAATGTCCCAAAATTGATTGAGGTGATGAACGTACATCTCTGTAATTATACTAAAAGGCACTGATTGTACACTTTGCATGGACTGTATGGTATGTGAATACATGTCAATAAAACTGTTTTTTAAAAAAATGAATGCTTTTCTTTTTTTAAAGGAGCTAAAGAAACACTTTTCTACCTATAAAAATTACAGATCAGACATCCATGCCCCTGTGGGACCTTAATAAATATTTACTGAATTGAGAAAAAAATGAATGACTAATATGAAACTCTTTATTACTATCTGGAGGCTAATAAAACTGTATAGTAATATCTTTGTTCAGTAAACTAAGCTTTGAGGTGTTAAGGCTTGATATAGGACCAAAGATGGGAGAAAATTGTATTCAAAATCAGGGTGGAGGGAGATAGGATCTTTAGCTTACTCCTTTCTCCCATGATGCCGCTGAGGAAGCATCATTAAAGTCTTTCCTTCCACTGTCACCATGTCTGTCTAAGTCAGATTATTTTGAGAGGTATGGTAAAAATGAAGTAATTGAAATCATGACTGACTGAGGCAGTGGCAAGAAAAGAGGCTTTGCTTTTGTAAACTTTGAAGACCATGACTCTGTGGATAAGACTGTCATTCAGAAATACCATACTGTGAATAGCCACAGCTGTGAAGTAAATAAAGCCCTGTCTAAGCAACAGATGGGCAGTGTATCAACGAGCCAAAAAGGTCAAAGTGGTTCTAGAAAATTTGGTGGTGGTCGTGGAGGTGGCTTTGGTGGCAATGACAACATTGGTCGTACAGGAAACTTCAGTGGTCATGGTGCTTTGGTGACAGCCAAGGTGGTGGTGTATATGGTGGCAGTGGGGATGGATATAATGGCTTTGGTAATGATGGAAGCAATTTTGGGGGTGGAAGAAGTACAATGATTTTGACAATTACAACAATCAGTCTTCAAATTTTGGACCCATGAAGAGAGGAAACTTTGGAGGCAGAAGCTCTGGCCCTTATGGATGTAGAGGCCAATACTTTGCCAAACCATGAAACCAAGGTAGCTATGGTGGTTCCAGCAGCAGCAGTAGCTATGCCAGTGGCAGAAGGTTTTAATTACTGCAAGGAAACAAAGCTTAGCAAGAGGGGAGAGCCAGAGAAGTGACAGGGAAGCTATAGATTACAACAGATTTGTGAACTCACCCAAGCACAGTGGTAGCAGGGCCTAACTGCTACAAAGAAGACATGTTTTAGACAACACTCATGTGTATAGACAAAAAACCACTAGGACTGTATTTGTGACTAATTGTGTAACAGGTTACTTTAGGTTCTGTACTATAGAAAGCGCAGAGCATTCCAACAAAGGGTTCATTTGTTTGTTTTCAGGAGGTACTGGGGATTGAACCCAGGACCTTGTACATGGTAAGCAAGCATTCAACCACTGAGCTACATCCGCTCCCCAATGGAAGTTTTTTTTTTTTTATCTTTGTTTAAAGAGGGACCATACATGGGAAGCAGGCGCTCAACCACTTGAGCTACATCTGCTCCACCACCAAGGTTTTTTTTTTTTTTAACTTTATTTTGTACATTTAATAATTGAAAACATAAGCAATTAAAAACTACAAAGTAAACACAGATGAATAAATATATACATTTCTCAATTAAATGTAATGGATACATGTAAATTTTTTTGTTGTTGTTTTGTTTTTTGTTTTTTTTGTGAATAAAACAATATTTTACACAATATATTTGGTTCATAGTAATGCATTCATACAGTATGTGTCTTTTTGTGTCTGGCTTGCTTCTCTCAACATAATGTCCTCCAGGCTCATCCATGTTGCCATATGCTTTATGACTTCATTTCTTCTTACAGCTGCATAATATTCCATTGTGTGAATAGTCCACAGTTTGTTTATCCATTCATCTGTTGATGGACACCTGGGTTGTTTCCAACTTTTGGCAATGGTGAATAATGTGGCTATGAACATCGGTGTGCAGATGTCTGTTCGTGTCACTGATCTCAGTTCTTCTGGGTACCAGTAGTGGTATTGCAGAGTCACATGGCAAGTCTATATTCAACTTCTTAGGAACTGCCAGATAGTCCTCCATAGTGGTTGTACCATCCTGCATTCCCACCAACAGTTAAGAAGTGTTCCTATCTCTCCACATCCTCTCCAACACTTGTAGTTCTCTGTCTTTTTAATAGTGACCATTCTGATAGGTGTAAAATGATATCTCGTTGTAGCTTTGATTTGCATTTCCCTAATCATGAGTGATGTTGAGCATTTCTTCATGTGTTTTTTTGCCATTTGTATTTCTTCTTTGGAGAAATGTCTATTCAAGTATTTGGCCCATTTTTTAATTGGGTCATTTGTCTTTTTATAGTTGAGTTGTAACATCTCTTTATATATCCTGGATATTAAACCCTTATCAGATATGTGATTTCCAAATATTTTTTCCCATTGAGTTGGCTGCCTTTTCACCCTTCTGACAAATTCCTGTGAGGTGCAAAAGTGTTTAATTTTGAGGAGGTCCCATTTATCTAATTTTTCTTTTGTTGCACGTGCTTTGGGTGTGAGGTTCAAGAAACCACCACCTACTACAAGGTCTTGAAGATGTTTCCCTACATTTTCTTCAAGTAGTTTTATGGTCCTGGCTTTTTATATTTAAATCTTTGATCCATTTTGAGTTGATTCTTGTATAGGGGGGTGAGATAGGGGTCCTCTTTCATTCTTTTGGTTATAGATATCCAGTTCTCCCAACACCATTTGTTGAAGAGACTGTTTTTTCCCATCAGCATGTGCTTGGTAGGTTTGTCAAAAACCAGTTGACTGTATAGGTGAGGGTTTATTTCTGGATTCTCAATTCTATTCCACTGATCGATATGTCTATCTTTATGCCAGTACCATGCTGTTTTGACCACTGTAGCTTTGTAATATGTTTCAAGGTCAGGCACCGAAATTCCTCCCACATTGCTCTTCTTTTTTAGAATGCTTTTGGCTATGCGGGTGCACTTACCCTTCCAGATGAATTTGGTAATTGCCTTCTCTAATTCTGTAAAGTAAGCTGTTGGGATTTTGATTGGTATTGCATTGAATCTATAAATCAGTTTGGGCAAGACTGATATCTTCACGATATTTGTTCTTCTAATCCATGAACACGGAATGTCTTTCCATTTGTTTAGGTCTTTTTAAATTTCTTTTAGCATTGTTTGGTAGTTTTCTGCATATAGGTCCTGTACTTCCTTGGTTAAATTAACTCCTAGGTATTTGAGTCTTTTTGTTGCTATTGAAAATGGAATTTTCCTCCTTATTTCCTCCTCAGATTGTTCAGTACTAGTGTACAAAAACATAACTGATTTTTGCGTGTTGATCTTATATCCTGCCAGTTTGCTGAACTCATTATTAGTTCAAGTAGCTTTGTTGTGGATACTTCAGGATTTTCTAAATACAGGATCATGTCATCCGCAAACAGTGAGAGTTTTACTTCCTCTCTTCCTATTTGGACGCCTTTAATTTTTTTGTCTTATCTAATTGCCCTCACTAGAACTTCTAGTACAATGTTGAATAACAATGGTGACAGTGGGCATCCTTGTCTTGTTCCTGATCTTAGGGGGAAAGCTTTCAACCTTTCCCCATTGAGTATGATGTTGGCTGTGGGTTTTTCATATATGCCTTTTATCATATTGAGGAATTTTCCTTTTATTCCTATCTTTTGAAGTATTTTTATCAAAAAAGGATGTTGGATTTTGTCGAATTCCTTTTCTGCATCTATTGAGATGATCATGTGGTTTTTTTCTTTCAATTTGTTAATGTGGTATATTACATTGATTGATTTTATTATGTTGAACCAGCCTTGCGTACCAGGAATAAATCCCACTTGGTCGTGATGTATAAGTCTTTTGATATGCTGTTGGATTCGATCTGCAAGTATTTTGTTGAGAATTTTTGCACCTATGTTCATGAGAGAGATTCGTCTGTAATTTTCTTTTCTTGTGGAATCTTTATCTGGCTTTGGTATTAGGGTGATGTTGGCTTCATAAAATGTGTTGGGTAATTTTACCTCCTCTTCGATTTTTTGGAAGAGTTTAAACAGGATTGGTGTTAATTCTTTTAGAAATGTTTGGTAGAACTCACCTGTGAAGCCATCGGGTCCTGGGCTTTTCTTGGCTGGGAGATTTTTGATGACGGATTCAATCTCCTTAATTGTGATTGGTTTGTTAAGTTCTTGTATTTCTTGTTGTGTCAGTGTAGGTTGGTTATGAGTTTCTAGAAATTTGTCCATTTCATCCAGGTTGTCTAGTTTGTTGGCATATAGTTTCTCATAATATCCTCTTATGATTCTTTTTATTTCTGTGAGGTCATTTGTAATTTCCCCCCTTTCATTTCTGATTATATTTATTTGCATCTTCTCCCTTTTTTTCTTTGTTAGTCTAGCGAGGGGTTTGTCAATTTTATTGATCTTCTCAAAGAACCAGCTTTTGGTTTTGTTGATTTTCTCTATTGGTTTTTTGTTCTCATTTTCATTTATTTCTGCTCTAATCTTTATAATTTCTTTCCTTCTTTTTGCTTTGGGATTGGTTTGCTGTTCTTTTTCTAGTTTCTCAAGTTGTTCAGTTAAATCTTTGAGTTTAGCTCTTTCTTGTTTCTTAATATAGGCATTTAGGGCTATGAATTTCCCTCTCAAGACTGCCTTTGCTGTATCCCATATGTTTTGATATGTTGTGTTCTCATTTTCATTTGTCTCAATATATTTACTGATTTCACTTGCAATTTCTTCTTTGACCCACTGAATATTTAGGAGTGTGTTGTTCAGTCTCCACACATTTGCAAATTTCCTTTTTCCCTGTCTGTTATTGATTTCTAGTTTCATTCCATTATGATCTGAGAAGGTGCTTTGTATAATTTCAATCTTTTTATATTTACTGAAAGCTATATTGTGACCTAACATGTGGTCTATCCTGGAGAAAGATCCATGGGCACTTGAGAAGAATGTATAACCTGCTGAGTTTGGATGCAGTGTTCTGTATATGTCTGTTAGGTCTAAATTGTTTATCATATTGTTCAAGTTCTCTGTTTCCTTGTTGATCTTCTGTCTAGTTATTCTATCTAATGATGTGAGAGGGGTGTTGAAGTTCCCGACGATTATTGTAGAAATGTCTATTTCTCCCTTCAGTTTTGCCAGAGTTTGTCTCATATATTTTGGGGCACCCTGGTTAGGTGTGTAGATATTTATGACTGTTATATTTTCCTGGAGGATCGTCCCGTTTATTAATATATAATGGCCTTCTGCATCTCTTATCACTTTTTTGCATTTGAAGTCTGTTTCGTCTGACATTAGTATAGCTACCCCTGCTCTTTTCTGCTTACTATTCGCATGGACTAACTTTTTCCAACCTTTTACTTTCAGCCAGCTTGTATCCTTGGGTCTGAGGTGAGTTTCTTGTAAGCAGCATATGGATGGCTCATGTTTTTTTATCCATTCTGTCAGCCTGTATCTTTTGATTGGGGAATTTAATCCATTCACATTCAATGATATTACTGAAAATGCACTATTTATTTCCTCCATTTTATTCTTTGGTTTTCATATGTCATCTTATTTTTGTCTCTCTTTTTACTCTTTTGGTTATCCTTTCTGCTTTTCTTTCTTCTATACTCTCCTCCAAGCCTCTCTCTCCTGTCTTTTTCTTTCAGGTTCTAAGGCTTCCTTTAATATTTCCTGCAAAGGTGGATTCTGTTTTGCAAACTCTCTTAGTTTCTGTTTGTTTGTGAATAATTTATATTCACCTTCATATTTGAAGGACAGTTTTGCTGGATAAAGAATTCTTGGCTGGCAGTTTTTCTCTTTCAGTTTCCTAATTGTATCATACCACTGTCTTCTCGCCTCCATGGTTTCTGAAGAGAAATCTGCACAAAGTCTTACTGGGCGTCCTTTGTACGTGATCATTTGCTTCCCTCTTGCTGCTCTGAGAATTTTCTCTTTATCTTTTACATTTGACATTCAGAGTAGTATGTGTCTTGGCGTAGGTCTATTTGGATTTATTCTTATTGGGTTACGGTGTGCTTCTTGGACATGTAAGTTCATTTCTTTTGTGAAAGTTGGGAAATTTTCAGCTATTATTTCCTCAAATACTCTTTCTGCCCCTTTTCCTTTCTCTTCTCCTTCTGGAACTCCCATGACACGTATTTTCTTGCGTTTTGTGTTGTCATTCAACACTCTGAGCCCCTGCTCAATTTTTTCCATTCTTTTCTCTGTTCTTTTCTCTCTTCAATTTTAACTGCTCTGTCTTCAGTATCACTTATTCTTTATTCTATCATTTCGAGTCTGCTGTTGTATGCTTCAAATGTATTTTTGTCTTCACCTATTTTGTCTTTCATTCCCATGAACTCCGTTACTTTTCTGTCCATGATTTCAAATTCTTCTTTACGTTCGCGCAATGACTTCT
Source organism: Tolypeutes matacus (assembly GCA_026826555.1). Classification (NCBI taxonomy): domain Eukaryota; kingdom Metazoa; phylum Chordata; class Mammalia; order Cingulata; family Chlamyphoridae; genus Tolypeutes; species Tolypeutes matacus. Next base: position 741,723 of record JAKSZT010054528.1, read on the forward strand.
TGATGTCATTGATCTCTTTAACTATATTCTCTTTCATCTCATTAATTTGATTTTGGAAATGTGTGCTCATCTCACTGATTAGTTCTCTCAAATTCTGCATCTCTTCTGTATTTTTTTTTGGGCCATGTCTTCTATTTTCTTAGTATGGCCCGTAATTTTTTGCTGGTGCTTAGGCATCTGGTTAGTTTGTATTTTACTTAGATGCTCTATCTCTTTCTCTTTTATGGGGTTTTAGTGGCAGGAGGCTGTGAGTTACCACCGCTCTTTGATTTTTGGCTCAACCTTGATTGTTACGATTGTTCTGCTGGTTGCTCAAAACTGGGCACTGGACCCAGTAATTGGTTGTAGAGTCGTTTCCTAGGGCCTTGGGCAGGGAGGCTATAGAGGCCAGGAAAAGCCTCTCTTACTTATTAATTTTTTTATGTGCACTTCCTTGGTATGCCAGGAGATGGCGCTCTTTGGCAGCTCTCAATTCAATGCCTGGTTGGAGCGTATTTGTTGTGACACAGACCAGATCAATGTGATAGAGCTTCCTGTCTGGGGGCTAGGAGCCCTGTGATTCAAACTTTCTGAGACATTTCTCCAGACTTCTCTCGTAGCGCCCCCCTTTTCCCAGCTAGGAAATATTTCCACGCCCTTCTGAATCCTCAACAATCAGTCCCTGTTAGTAGAGGAGGAGATTGGGAGGTTTGTATTTCTTTAGCCCCTTGCAGGCTCCAAGGCAAACAATGGCGCAGCCCCACCCAGCCTGGAAGGGCTCTCGGGACAGTGCAGACCAAACCTGGGAGTCCAAAGCAGGGTCAGCCCCAGGCTCTCTCTCCCCTCTCCCGTGGTATCCTCAGCAATTAGTCCAGGCTAGAAGAAAGGGAGGTTGCGAGGGTCAGATTTCTCCAGTCCTTTCTAGGCTCCCAGGGCAAACCGCTGTGTGGAAGGTTCCGTGGGGCTCTGCAGCCCAAATTTCAGGTCAGAACCTTAGTCAGCCTAAGGTTGTGTCCCTCTCTCTCCCCTTTCCGGGAGTGGCAGATCCCTGAAACCCCCTTTGTCTGTGGTCGCAGGCCCGAGAATTCTGAAGAGTGTGGGGGAGGGTGCCGGCAGCAGTAGAAGCTGCTACTTGCAATTCACAGTTCTGTAGTCGCATTTCCCTCTTCTGTCCCTCTCTCCTCTGGGTGGTGTGCAGCTTTCACCTGCTGTCCTAAACCCTAGAAGATCTTTTTCGGGGCTGTTTCAGCTTGTCCTCTAGCTATTTTTCTGGAGAAGAGATTCCCGTGTCTTACTAGTCCGTCATCTTCCCGAAGTCTGCCCCCCTTTTCTTTCAATTAAATTTTATTTTTATTTTTAAAGAAGGTTTAGATTATATAAATGTTACATCAAAAAAAAATAGGAGATTCCCATATACCCCACCCCCCCTCCCCCTTTCCCACATTAACTAACAACATCTTTCATTAGTGTGGTACATTTGTTACAACTGATGAACACAAATTGGAACACTGTACTAACCAATGTAGTTTTTTTTGCACTCATGCTGTTGATTGCTAAATGTGTCTGATGATGCTGCTGAATAAATGTGTCTTTTAAAAAAAAAATGTGCTGTGTAAAGCTAGTCTATTCTAAAGCCATCCTGATAAACTGCCCAAACAGTATGAAGTTAGAATTCCTTCATGTTGATTCCAGGTTCCATTCAAAATTCACTTACAACCTTAGAAGACTACTTGTGGGCAGATAAGCCATTTGTCTTCAGAAACCTTGGTATAGCTGAACTGGCAGTTACTGTGTTTGTGACCTGGATTTCGTCATTAAAAAGGGTCATCCAAGCAAAATTATGGGACTTTATTTGGTTGTGAAAATGATTGTTAGCATATCCTTTGCAATATATCTAAATTGAATAATGGTACCAGATGAAGCTATAGATGGGAAAGGAAGCTTTTGTATCATCCATTATCACGTGTAATCAATAAACAATTTGATATCCTCTTGAATGGAAAAAAAATCAGGGTGGAGGAAGCAAACCTAAAGCCTCACTTGGGGTACTTTAGTTTAAATCCCCATTTTGTTCTCCCTATAATTATCAAGAAACAGCCTGCATTTAAAAAAACATGGGTAATACTGTGCTGGAAAAGAGAAGTACAAAAAAAGTTTTTATACCAGTTTTACTGGCTTTTGATTTCTTAATATTGGGCACAGAGTTAGGCTGTGTATACTGTACTTACAAGGAACAAAACACTCACTTAAGTATCTGTGTTTATTAATCGAAAAGGTAGTTTTCCCGACATGATTTACATAAATGTTAACAGAGGTTAGACATTAATATTTAAAAATTAAACACTCAACAAATCTACATCACTAGAAACATGTGTTAAAACTATTTATAAATTGGGGAGGTTTTGGATCGCAGAAGGGTCACAACTGTGGCCGGGGAGGATCACTGTTACGGGGTGTCAGTGATGGGGGGATGTGTGAGAAGGTGTGCACCTAGGGCATGCCTCTGTGGCATATCAATATGTTCAAGTGGTCATGGTGCGTTGTCTCAGTGGGTGGAGACCCACACAATAACCAAAAGAATATTGAATTCCCATTCTGGGAAGTCCTGCTACATTCTCTAATAGAGTGGCAAAAATCCCCCAAGTACATGGGCAGTGCCTAGTGAAAGAGGACAGACCATTACACCAGGCCCTTGATATTGATGGTTGTATTTATGAATCTTGTTCTAGAAAAACTGAACCTTAGCCTAATATTATATATTGCCTAAGAATTACCTCCTGAAAACCTCCTTGTTACTCAAATGTGGCCTTTCTCTAAACCAAACTCAGCATATAAATGCACTACCTCCCCCCCACCCCACCCAGGGTGTGGGGCATGACTCCTGGGGATGAGCTTCCCTGGTACTGAAGGACTATTACAACACTTGTTGTTTGTGTATGGCTCATGTATGAATGATACACTTCAAATAAATTGTTTTTAAAATAAAAATAAACAATGGATAAAAAGGAAGGTATTTGCAATTGTACTATAATAACAGAAACCTAACACTGAAAGGTCTTTAATAAGAGCAAGTTCAAATACAAGAAATCCCTTACCATGAATATCAAAATACCTACTAGTATCTGTTTCAGAGAGGACTAATTTTCAAATTCTCATTAAAGGAAAGCAAAACCAAATACTACTGGGTAGAGTTAATAGAAACTTTAAATATAAAGCTAGGGAACAAAGTTAATATTTATTGAGTACCTACAGTGTGCCTGGCACCTCTCTATCCCCATTGCTAACACCTTACTTCAGGCCTGCATTACCTCTCATCTGGATCTTTGAAATAGCATCCTAAGAGGACTCTGAACATCCATTCTCTTTTTTCCAACCCATTCTCCACACTGATACCTGACATGATTTTTCCAAAACGAAAATTTAATGTTACTGCTTAAAATTATTAAACAGACCCCAGAGCCTACAAAAAGTGTCCAAACTCTCTAACTCCTAGGATCTGATTTCTTCCACTTTTCCAGTCTTCTCTTTTTCCCATGCCCATCCTTCTTAACCCTTCTAACTATGTGAGGATCCTCAAACTTGCTGTGCTGTTTTATGCCCATGTTTCTTTCTTCTGCTCCTCCTCTTGAAGGGCTCCTAGCAACGCTAACAGCTATCCACTTCTATTTTCAAGATCAGTTCAAGTCCTCCTAATATGAAGTTCCCATCTCCAACTATTCCCAGAAAGAACTGAATACTCCTTCCTTGGTGCCTATACACATTTCTATTATAGGACCTATTAACATTTATTATATACACTTAATAAACATATTAGACTGTAAGCTCCTTGGGAGCAGGAACCCCCTCTTCTTTATCAATGTATCCATAGTGGCTACCATAGCAACTGTCACACAAAAGCACCCAATAGTGTTGTTTTTTGTTTGTTTGTTTTTTTACTAGGTGGTCCCGGGGATCGAACCCAGGTCCCTCCATATGGGAGACAGATGCCCAGCCATTTGAGCCACATCTGCCCCACTCAAATAGTTTTTAATCAACGAATGAATAAATAATCTTTGTGATTTTGGTTGAAATTTTATTTTTTCCTTTTTAAAGAGCTGTAGGAGAGTTGAATCACTTTGTGTTAAAGCTGCATTCAATATTGCTGCTTCTCTCTGCTCTTGGTCAAAGGGGTATAGTACCAAAAGCAATACAGCACAAAGTAAAGTCTAAAAATGAAAAAGCATGAGGGGTCGGATGTGGCTCAACTGGTTGGGCGTCCGTTTCCCACATGGAGGGACCCGGGTTTGATCCCCGGGACCTCCCAGTAAAAAAAAAAATGAAAAAGCATGATATCTTTCATGACTCTGAGCTCCAAATTATAAAACAGATGGTTTCTTTCCAGACAGGCTATAATAATTAAATAGCATCTCTTTCCTACTGGACTTTTTAAATCTTCTTCAAAGGCATAGAAAATGTCTTGTTATTGTATCCCAAAGCACACCTCAAAGTCAGTGAAAAATCAATGAATGTTTATAAAATTAAACAGAAACAACCAGAAATTCAACAAATAATGAATAAATTCAAATCAATTTCCCCTTTTCTAATTGGAAAGTTTGTTCGCTGTCAGAAATGTTACTAATGATGGACTAGTTCTCTTACAAGTTGAAGTTTAAAGTTAAATGTAATATTTTGAAACATTCTAATTAGATATAACATCATTCTCAAATTGAAAAGGGAAACTTCACTAGCTTTAAAAGTATAAACCCAAATATATGTGCAAACATACGCAAATCCTTAAAAGAATACTTCTTGCCATACAAAATTAAGTAACTGTTATGAAAGGTGTTGGGGATACAAAAATTAAAACAGGCAAGTGAACACCATGCAGTTGTTTTAAAAAGGTAGAGGTATATGTACCAATATGGAAAGATCGTCAAGGTATATCTATGTGAAAAAAAGCAAGCTGCAGAAGAGTATATATAGTAGATTCCATTTGTTATTTGCGTGCTTTTAAAGATACACAAGCAGCCAGCTGAGCCCTGAAACTCAACAGAGTTCTAACACCTACTCTCCAGTTCATTGGACTTACCCAAGACAACTAACAAGGAGGTGATGATGGACAACTACCATACCAAGGAACCGAAAGAGTCTACAACTGCAAGCAAGAGAGTCCGATCCATTGGCCCCATGGGATCACAGTCCCCTCTCAATTAGAGATGGAGTGGACATCACCATCCCAGAAGCCTCAGGATTGGGGAATGAACTATGGACTAAAGTAGACTTACTGGTATTCTACTATAGATTTATTTTGATTCTAGCAATGGAAGAAATTGTATCACTGATGCGGAGGCAGTGGCCGCTAGAGGTTCTGAGGGTAGGGAGAGGGAAAAACAGATGTAATATGGGGGAATTTTTGGGACTTGGGAATTTTCCTGAATGACACTGCAATGACAGATGCAGGCCATTATACATCTTGCCATAACCTACAGAATTGGGTGGGAGAGAGTGTAAACTACAATGTAAACTTTAATCCACGCTTAGTGGCAATGCTCCAAAATGTGTTCATCAATTGCAATGAATGTATCTCACTAATGATGGACGTTGTTTATGTGGGAGGTGTGGGGAGCAGGGCATATGGGAGTCCCCTATTTTTTTTTTATGTGACATTTGTGTAATCTAAGTATCTTTAAAAATTAAATTAAATAAATAAATAAAATAAAGATCCACGAATTTTTATGCACACAGAAAATTTAGAAGACTAGTAAAGAATCTTAACCATAAAGTAATATATAATTAAAAAAGAAAGCCAAATCATGATCAATTTACATTTTGTAAATTGGAAATTGAAATGATTCTCTTTTAAAAGTATTTCAAAAGTCATATAAAAATGGTAGATTTAAATCAAGAAGTGTCCCTAAGCCATTAATTCAAGAGATTTAATAGAGGTTGTCATGAAAATAAACTCCTTCCTAAATGCTATATCAGTAAACTTTAAATAGAAGAAAAGTTAATTGATTAGAAAAACAAAATATTTGTTTATATATACAAACAACGTATTTAAAAATATCTTCAAAATGCTTTATGTACATACTTTGTCATGTACATTAAAAATTTAACTGGAAAAATCACTAATTTATATTAGCATTAGCAAAAATGTTTATTCCTATTACTTTTTGCTTTAATTAAATGTTTCCAACCATATGAAGAAAATACTTTGAGTCTTTTTTTTTTTTTTTTTTTTAAACAAGTGAATAAAGTGACTTTGCTACAGTGACAATGTACCCTGGTAGCTACTTTCCCAATTCTATTAACAGGTGCATGAAACTTTAAGTGCTTAAATTTGAAACCAAGACAAGAGAAAGGCATCCTCCTATAAGAATTTCCAAAATATTGGCCTAACTTTTGGATAACTAGAATATATGTAAATATATAAAAATATTTCTTTGGATGAGAAAACACACAGGTCTTCTCTTAGGTTCAAAAGAATCAAAGTAATATCCACTATCATATTAAATTTCATAATATAAATATACAACCACCATTTTATCTGGGAGAGTTTTCACTAGCTACATTAAATAACATTTTCTTATCTAAGAACAATGAACCAGAAGATAGATATAGAAACTAGTCCTGGCTCTACTACTACTGTAACTGAAGACTATAGTCACTTAGCCCAAGTCTCTGAGCCCAAGTTCCCCCCATCTATAAAACGAGAGGGCATGATCACATTACTTCTAAGGGTCTTTTTCCAAGTATGAAAGTCTTACTTGCTTTATGATAGTGAAGAATATCAAGTTAAGAGACACTGTTTACTATGCTATGCAGTTCCATGCTACATTTTTTAGCTTTCCTTTTAGTGAGATATATGACCTTAGAGTTTCCCTGTCTATATGTGAAATATGTAAAATATGAATATGGGTAAAATTACATATATAAGACTGTTTTTCTTTGAAATTGAACAAATGTATGTTAGCACTACAAGATGTTAATATCAGACAAAAAAAGAGACACTGTTAATTTGCTGGTTCTTAATTGCTTTATGATAACAAAGAACATTAAAGAAGAGACAGTTTGAGTTCACATAGATTATTAAAATATTGTATGCTCTCTACTTGAGGCTTATTAAAAGAAAACCAACTACTTACTTTAAGGTTTCTACTCAGATCTTTTACTGGAGGGCTGAACTTTTTACTGGGTAAGAAATATGTATTTTAGATTATATTATCTTCTCTATTTTATTTATTTTGAAAAATGCTGAAACATAGACTTAGTCAGTTGACTAGCTTTCATATTAATAGTAAAATTTCCCTGTTCTATATGTTTTTTTTTTTTAAGCTAATACCTAAGATGTTTACCTTTGGCAGCATGGGAGTATCCCTCTTCTTCTTCTTTTCTGAATTAGGGTCATCTAATAAGTCTGGCTCAAAGGTATAAAGTTCAGTAAGCTCATTCATGGTAAAATGGCGCTCAACCTGTTGTTGATCAACAACTCGAAAAGATAGTGACTGTTTAGTTACTTGACGATCATAAATCTTATCTTCCATGGTTCCCTTCATAAAAAAATTAACAATATATAAATAAAATTTCATAAACAATAAACATAATCATGGAGAAATATAGTTATTAATATAAAATGGCAATGCTTCATAGTAATATATTGCCATAAAACAAATTTTATTAGCAATGTTTATAAAGATTATTATCTGTCCTGATTAGTTTACCATGACAAAACTACATAACTGATAATCATTCAACATTATTTGACCAAAGTACATTCATGTGTTTCTTTATATATCCCTGTACTTGGTAGAAATAGGAGAGGAGGCAGATGCTAGCATAATCAGAAATAAAGGGATACATGAAATAGGAATTTGGGGTGTGGGATACATTGAAGTTAGAATGCAAGAGAGCAGTTTAATTCCTTACAATCACCATAAACTGCTTTATAACAAGACTTTTTATAATTTCATGACAGAAAATTAATTTTAATTAACTGCCATTAAACTAAAGTGTTATATCCATTATATATAGCATTATAAACTAGAATGTAACTAAGGTCTAAATATAAATAATGGGAAAGAGTTTATAAATGCACTTTACCAATCAAATTATGTACTAAAGAAGATAAAACATGCAAGGATCTACCAATAAAACCCAGTCTCTCTTTGAGAAGCCCAGGTTTGGAGGCAGGTAGAGAGGGTAGCACCTGTTCCCAAAGCAGAAGTACCAGTTGATGGGGCAACTTGATTCTATAAACCCATTATTACCTTACACTGCAGCTATTTGTTTGATTTTACTTATTTTCTTAAACTTGAATTTCTGCCTGATTTTTAATAACTGAGTTATATTTAAAGAAAATGACTTTAGCATTAATACTGTTGTTTAGAAAAGTATTAAATATTCTTTGTAATTACATGTTATTTTTTTCTTCCTATTTACCCACATTCTTCCAATAAAGAAAATATCTGGTGACCACTAAAAACAATGATCATTTGACCTTTCATCTATAAGCAACTTAGTTATTTGCTTTTCTATGTTTGCTAAGTAAATAAAATACAAATGTTAACTCTCCTGAACTAGCAAGAAAATGCTAAGCCTGTTTATCCATGCCAAACCATCTCCTTCTAAGAAATCTGACACTAAACAAATGGACGAAACCCAAAACAGAAAATCACGAGAGGCCAAAATTGACTACTGCTGCTTTATGTACAGGAATGATGTTTTCAACTTTTTTTGCCTCCTGTAGTATATATATGTTCTGCAACCCTAAAATACTATCAGTTTCAATCAACTTCTCAATATGAAAAAGAATATAAATTATAAACCTACCTGAGCTAAGAACCTATATACATACACAGGTTTAGTTTGTCCAAAGCGATAAACTCTGAATATACTCTGGATGTCATAAGATGGATTCCAAGAAGCATCAAATATAATCACACGATTAGCAGCTACCAGATTAATTCCCAGAGATCCTGCTTTGGTGGAAATGATAAACAATCGACCTCTGAAAATGAAAATACAGAAAAATGCTTTAGTAAATAGGAGTGCTACACAAATATTTTGATTAAGATATGAATTTTTAACCCTAAGGTTTGAACAACCAGGAATTCAGAGAATTCATTTCCTACTTACTGAAAAAAACAAAACATATATAAAAAGTCTGGTTGACAATTTACATCCCCAAGAAAACTCATATTGCTTGAAATAAAATAAACTGATTTAAAGATAAATATGAAAATTATGTTTGCAAAGTATTCAAGGTTTTTATTTACAGATTTCTGAGAAAATTCAGAAAATTTATATATTACTCAAAAGTCCATACTCTGTTAAGCACTGTTATGAGCACTAAGGACATCAAAATTAAGGATAGTGTCCAAGCAGCTGAGTATTAGAGGTGACTGATATGCAAACAATTATAATACATAATAATGAATGTTAAGGTGAGATGTTAAGATACAAGATACTGAGGTAGCTAAAATAGAAGAAAACAGAGGGCAACAGGAAGGATGTAATAAAAATAAAAATGAAACTGATAGATTAACTAATGTGTTGAAAATAAGGAAGGATTTATATTTCTGTAGAATTTGGGAATGAATTAGTGATAGCTATGTGTTAAAAACAAATCACTATTTCAGCAAAAATAAACAGTTGCACAAAAAAGGAAAATTAATCGTAATATTTTAAATGGCTTAACTACGAGTATTTGCATAGTCACAAAAAAGCAAACTCTCCAAATTGATTTAGGCAAATATTATGAAAAAATATAATGGGAAATGAATGAGGAAAAGTAGGTATGTATATGTGGGTAAATTCCATCTTACAATGTAGAAAAGATGTATATAAGTAAGTATCAGAAGAATTGCCAAATTGTTTACTCCAGAATATAGAAATTATGGGCAGGAAGGGATTGGTCAGAGGAATGGTTTTTATTTTAAGCCTTGTAAAGCTGTATCTTAAAATATGTGCATGGATCAATTTGACATGAAATTTTAATTTGAAAAAGATTATATCAAACATTTTTGAAAATATAAAGAAGTCTAAAGAAAAAAAAGCACTCAATTCCACTCCTCCAAAGCAACATCCATTTAAATCAAGGTACACTGCCTTACAGGTTTCTTTTTTCTAATCATATAGATTTTTTTATTTTACAGCTACAAGATAATATCTGTATTTACTTTTTATATTGTGAGCATTTCTCCAAATTTCTTGGGAAACATCATGCTATTTTATACCTTTATTTCACTGGAAGACTATACAATGATTAATTTAATCATTTGTTTATAGTTGACAACTTACAGTGATAAAAACCCCAGAATATAAAAAGCTCCCCACAATCACATTAAATTGCCTTTTAAAATCAAGACTTACTTTCTATAATTCCATGACAGAAAATTAACTAAAATGCAACATCCATTACATATAAATAGCATTATAAACTAGAATGCAGAGATGCTCTAAATTTAAAGGGAGGGGACGGATGTGGCTCAAATGGTTGGGCGTCCGTCTGCCATATGGAGGGACCTGGGTTCTATCCCCGGGACCTCCCGGTAAAATTAAAAAAAAAAAAAAAAAAAAAAGGAGAAAAAAAGAATAGCACACATGGAATCTTTACAAAAATAGACCACCAAGGAAGCCTCAATAAATTTAAAAAAAGAATCGATATCAGATAGCCTATGTTCTTTGACATATAATCCAACAAAAAAATTAGAAAATAATACCAAAACTGTAACTTAAAAATCCAATACACCCATAAAGGAAATCTAAAGGATATAAAATACTTGGAGTAGAATAATAAAAATCCTACGTGCCAAAAATTTTACAATACAACTAGATAGTACTTAAAATGAAATTCATTAATTTAAATACACCTAAATACTTTAAATACATCAGAAATAAAAAAAAAAGTTAAAAAAAAAATTTAAAGGGAAAGAGTTTACAATTTAGTTTACCAATCACATTATGTACTAAAGAAAAACCTTGGTCCAAAATTAACAGAGGTAGTAAATTCATGTTTGGTATCAAGTTGGAGACACCACACATCTAGGAATACAGCCTTTAGAAATGATCAGTGGGGTTCCTGAGAGCTCCGGAGACACCCTGGTCCTATATAAG
>JAKSZT010054528.1:753195-766384 GCA_026826555.1 Tolypeutes matacus
GAGGTTGTCCTGAGTACCATTGTGGCAATGGATGTAGGCCATTTTAAATCAGCACACACCACTCAGAACTGAGTGGGAGAGAGTGTGGTCTACAGTGTGAACTGTGGTCTATGGTTGGTGGCAAGGCTCCAGGATGTGTAAGTTCATTGAGGTTGGTGGGCCACACTGTGGGAGATGTTTGTGTGGGATGTGGTGGGAGGTGTGGGAGGTGGGCAACATGGGAATCCCAGTGGGTTCTGTGTTATATTTTAGGTAATCTAAGCACCTCTTAAGATATATGTGTATATATATATATATATATATAAATAACATTTTTGTAAGCAAATACACATATATGCACATATATTTATATATCATTATGTAAATGTTTGTATGTATTGTGAGAATTTTGATTTTTACCCATAATAAAAAAAAAAAAAAAAGAAAAAAAACAGCCAGACTATTTTCCAGATTGGCCACACCATTTTACAGCCCCAGCAGCAGTGAAGGAGAGATCGGTTTCATCACATGCTCACCAGCATCTGGTGTTGCCACCATTTTTAAAAAGCCTTTCTGACAGGTGTAAAGTGATATCTCATTGTGGTTTTAATTTTACATTTCCCTAATGGCTAGTAATATTAAACATCCTTTAATGTGCCTATTTGCCATGCGCAGATCTTCAGTGCAGAGTCAATTCTAATCCTTTGCTCATTTTCTATTTTCTAAATGGATTGTTTTCATATTGTTGCACTTAGAGTTCTTTATATATTCTGGATATGAATTAGATGTGCTGTTAGATATGCAAATTGCAAATATTTTCTATTGTCTATTGAGTTATCTGCTTTATCGTACTGATTTTTTAAAATTCTTTATATTTTCTAGAAAAGAGACTATTTTGGATCTATGTATTTCTCCAATACTGTGAGATTTAAAAGAGGACAATTATTTTTTCTTTAATAGATTAATTATATCCATGGTGTCATAACTAAGACCTCTTGACTAATCCTAATTCTTGAATATTTTCTATGGTTTCTTCTAAAAGTATGATAGTTTTTACATTTACATCTGTGATCTATTTTGAGTTGATTTTGAGTAAGTGTGAAATACGGGGTCAAGGATTTTTTGGGGAGGGCTAAGAATAACCAAGTGTTCCAATATCATTTATTCTCCCTCCACTGAATTACTTCTGCACCACTGTTGAAAATGTTTTAAATTGCATTTCTCTGATAATTAAGAGTACTTTTTATGTTTTTATTGGCCATTTGGATATCCTCTTTTGTAAAGTATCTGTTCAAATGTCTTGCCCATCTTTCTATTGTCTATTGAGTTATCTGCTTTATCATACTGATTTTTTTTAATTCTTTATATTTTCTAGAAAAGAGACTATTTTGGATCTATGTATTACAAATAACTTCTACTCTATGGTTTGCCTTTTCATCCTTAAAGTTAAATGCCTTTGATGAGTAAAGTTCTTTATTTTAATGGAGCTCAGCTTATCAATATTTCTTTTTATGTTTCGTACTTTATATGTCCTGTTTATGAAAATTTTCTTAATGCAAGAGCAGGAAAATACTCTTCACTGTTTCCTTCTAGAACCTTTAGTGTTTTAGCTTCAAATTTAAATCTACAATCTACCTGGAAATAAGTAGTTTTCAAGAGTACTTTTTTATTTTAAAATTCAGAAATACAATTTAAAAGTCTGATGCCTTACCACTATACATCCATCACCATGACTAAAATTTTAAAAGGAAAACAGACAATACCAAGAGATGATTTGAACAAAGAGCAACTGAAATACAAATACACTACTGGTAGATATGCAAATTTTGAAAAATTGTTTCAACAATATAAACTAGCTGTGACCAAACAATTTTGCTCCTAGGCATATATCCAACAGAAGTGTGTGTGTGTGTGTGTGTGTGTGTGTGTTTGCCAAAAGGCATGCACAGAAATTCTTTAAAAAGTTTTAATTTTTGAACTTCCACTTCTGGAAAGATAAGAGTAGATGTACATTTACCTAGTACTCCCAATAGATAAGCAAAAAACACTGGGCATTATATAATACAAACACAAGGAGGCTCTGAAAGGTAAAGATAAGAAAGTAGACTAGCAAAGGAACTTAGGACCTAAGGAACAACATGGCATGAGTGCCATAGGTTTTCTTTTTATCCCTCTTAAATTTTTATTTTGACAGAATTTCAAATTTACAGGACAGCTGCAAAAATAAAACTCATACAGAAAACCCCAACATATCCTACCCCAGATACCCAGATCCACCAATTTTAACATTTCACCACATATACCATTTACCCATTTATCTATATATCTACCTTCTAGACATTTCAGAGCAGATCGTAAAGATCATACTCCTTGAATACATAATAGTTCCATATATATTTCCTAAGAAAGAGGATATTTACTTATGTAACCACCTTCATACAGTTATTAAGTTCAAGAAATTTAATATAAAGCTTCTAGTCTATATTCCAATTTTTTTTCCATATATCCAAATAACGTCCCTTTTGGGGCGTTCCAAAAAGCATATAGGGCATTTAAATGTTACTTAGTTGCTCTTTCAATTTTTAAATTGTAGAAACATGTACAACATAAACTTTGCCATCTTAACCACTCCCAAGGATATCATTCAGTGGGATTAATCTCATTCACAATATTTTGCTACTCTCACCACCATCCATTCCCAGATATTTCCCATCACCTCAAACATAAACTCTAAACCCTAAACCCATATCCCTATGCCCTCTACTTCATGACCCTGGTAAACTGTAATCTATTTTCTGTATCTGTGAGTTTGCACATTCTAACTATTTCATATAAGTAGACTCATACATTATTTGTCTCTTTGTGCCTGACTTATTTCACTCAACATGATTTCTTCAAGGTTCATCCATGAAGTGGCATGTATGAGAAATTATTTCCTTTTTAAGGCTTAATAATATACCACCGTGTGTATATACCACATTTTGTTTATCCACATCTGCTGGTGGACATGGGTTGCTTCCACCTTGTGGTTATTTTGAGTAATGCTGTTATGAACACTGGGGTACAAATATCTGCCCAAGCCCTTACTTTCATTTACTTTGGGTATACAACTAGAAGGGGATTGCCAGGTCATATGGTAGTTCTGTGTTTAAATTTTTGAGGAACTGCCAAGTTTTTTCCATAGGGGCTATACCACTTTACCTTCCCACCAACATTGTAGAAGGATTCCTATTTCTCCAAATCCTTGCCAGCACTTTGCTTTTTTAAACGATAGCTGTTTTAGTGGGTGTGAGGTGTTATTTCACTTTTGGTTTTGATTTGCATTACCCTAATGGTTAATGATGCTGACAATCTTTTCATGTGGTTATTGGACATTTGTATATCTTCTTTGGAGAAATGTCTATTCAGTCCCTTTGCCCATTTCTGTATATATTCTGGATATTAAAACATTATCAGGTTTTAAAATATTTTCTCCCACTGTGTTGGCTGTCTTTTTGCTTTCTTCATAATGACCACAGAGGCAAAAAGATTTTAATCTTGAGGAAGTCTAGTTTATCTATTTTTTCTTTCGTTGTAAAGTCTAGGAATCCATTACCTAACACAAGGTTTAAAAACATTTTCCTGTTTTATTCTAAGAGTTTTATAGTTTTAGTTCTTATATTTAGGTCGCTGATCCATTTTGAGTAAACTTTTATATATGGTGTGAGATATCAGTCCACTCATTTTGCATGTGGGTATCCAGTTTTCCCAGCACTATTTGTTAAAAAGACTGTTCTTTCCTCATTAAGTAGACTTGGCACCCTTGTCAAATATCAGTTGGCCATAAACGTGTGGGTTTATTTTGTGTTCTCAATTCTATTCCATTGGTCTATATGTCTGTCTTTATGCTATTACCACACTCTATTGAGTGATGATTACTGTAGCTTTGTAATAAGTTTTGAAATCAGGAAGCTTAAGTACAAAAACTTTACTCTTCTTTTTCAAGGTAGTTTTAACTATTCAGGGTCCTGTGCCCTTCCATATAAATTTCTTTTTATTTTATTTAATTTTATTGAAGTATATCATTCATACAAGAACACACATAAACAATAAGTGTATAGCGAAAGTTGTGAGCTTACAAAACAAGCATGCATAACATCATACAGTGCTCCCATACATCACTCCAACACCAATACCTTGTATTGTTGTGAAACATGTTAGAAATTATGAAAGAATATCGTCAAAATTACTACAGTACTAACTATAGTCCATACCTTACATTTGCAGTATTTTTCCCCCAACCCACCTTATTCTTTATTTTATTTACTTTTATCCTTTTTTATCCACATTGCCTGCCCCGCGCCATTTTTGCTGTTTTTGTGTCCATTCACTGGACAATTCTCTTTGTCTCTTTCCTGCCCTCTCTTCTCATCCTGTCTTCACCAGGATTCAATCCTCGGAACCTCCAATGTGGGAAAGAGGCATCCTACCACCTGCACCACCTTAGTTCCTGGTTTTTCGGCATGCCTCATCTTGGCTCTCCCTTGTGTCACTCTCCTGTTACGTCATCATCTTGCTGCGAGGCTTGGCAGGGCCTGGTGGTGCACCTGCACACAGGGACTGACGGCCCACGTGTCTTCTATATTCTTTTTTTAAAATTTTTACCAGTAGGTCCCAGGGACCAAACCCAGGTCCCTCCATATGGGTCATGGACACCCAACCATTTGAGCCACATCCATCCCCCCGCTATATCTCTTAAGGGTGACCAAAGATATCTAGAGTTACAGTTATTTCCCATACAGGATGGTCATATAATAAATCAGGCTTGTTTATCACCAGCATTCTAAAAACCAGAGCTAGGGAGGAAAACTAGGTCTGGGGACACATGCATGGTTTCCAATATAGCAAATGTTTAGCCTACCCTGATTATCACAAAATCAGGACAGAGAGAACATATAAATTTCATTATAGGCTTTTCTATTTCTGTGAAGGAGGTTGTCAGAATTTTTATTGGGAATATGTTAAATCTGAAAATTCCTCTGTAAGTATTGACATCTTAATGATACTAAATCAAATCCATGAAAAAGGATATCTTTCCATTTATTTATGTCCTTTATAGCCTTGGATAAATATAGTCCTAGATGTATTCCTCTTTACTTGCTATTGAAAATGAAGTTGTCTTCTTGATTTCTTTTTTGGATTGTTCCTTGCTGGTGTATAAAATACTACTGATTCTTGTGGATTGATCTTATAGCACGCCACATTGAGCTCTAGTACTGCTCTATACTGATAAACAGGCATCCCAGTAGGTGCACAGGGTTACCTGTGTTCCCTCTGGAATAGGAGCAAGGACTCACACGGGAGCATTGGCTGGGTCCACACTGCACCAGAGAGGGGGTCAGGGAAGAGCTAGCAAGTACAATATGAGCTTTGCCTACTATTTTTAAAGCTGCTTTTTCTTGATTTCATATTTGCGCAGGTTCTTCAACCCTTTAACAGTTTTTCCAGAGTTCTGAGAAAGAAGGCTCTGACACAGTTTATGCTAGTTGTTCAAAGATTCTGTGCAGGGGCAGTAATCTGTAGCAACTTAAGCCGCAATCTTGCTCTGCCAGAAATCTTTTTCGTCAGTGTAGATATAGTTGATGTGTTTCTAGGAATTTGTCCATTTCATCTAGGTTGTTTAATTTGTTGGCACATAGATTTGCTTTTTGCCTCATATCATAGACTGACTGATGCAAAACCAAGCAACTTGGAAATGCCAGTGGGCACTGTAAAAAAAAAAAAAAAATCCCTGCTTTCCCTAGCCAAAGGACCAAGAAAGGGGAAGTCAAGCAAGAAAGAAAACTTAAGACAATAACTGCTCAACTCCAGCCAAAGATAAAGGAAAAAAGTGTAGCTGTACCCACACCCTGTCACTAAAGATTTGCTGAGGAGCCCACACTTGCCCAGTTGTAATGAGGGTCTGCTGGGCTGGTGTCACAGAAGTCGAGTTAATGAGATCTTCCTTCCCCCTACTGGTGTCAGTAAGACAACATAAGGAGCCAGGAAATGCACCACCACCAGCAGTTACGAGAAAACCCATCCTACACTACTGTGGTAGTGTCAAAGGAGACCTAGTTTAGAGTCAGGAATTAAAATACCACCCAGTAGTAAAAAGGCCACCGATTCCTTATAGTATCAGTTGAGGATATGTGAAGATAAGCAAAGAGGTACTCCTGACCATGTCAGCCAGGGAAGTATCCATGGGGTCCAGTGGGGAGATAGAAATACTACCCTCATCTGGCAGTAACGAGGTAGGGCAGTTTTGCAAGAACTAGGAAAATCTCAAATAAAAATGAGAAAAGAAAATCAACAGAAAACATCATCAAGATAAGACAAATGTTAAAACTTTCTCTGGAACCAAGGGATTACTACCAAGCACCAACCTGCAAAACAAGTGGAAAAAGACCTCGAGTAAAAGGGGGAAAAGGTAAAGACAAATGAGTTCATATGGCTAAGAGACTTCAAAGTGAGTCGGGAGGTCATCCGAGAGGTAATGCTTATGCACATCTCAGCAGGATCTCATAGTCTGCCAAAGTGGATACTACCCCAAATAGTGGGGCTCCTGAGGGCTCTGGAGACACCCAGGTCTGATGGTCAGAACAGACAGCTCCGGAGTTTGGTGCCTTGCCAGTGGGCCCTACTTTGGAGTTTGTGCTCCTGAGAGTGAGAGTTGGACTCAATTATGTCTTCCCTACACATGACTCATCTGTCTCTTTTATTTAAAACTATACTTGGTGCTGGAGTTTGTAGGTGTACGTCCAAGAGACTCGAGTCTTTGGGCTGTCCATGTGCCAGCTGGGCCCAGAACCTCAGCGGAGTTGGAACACCTACTCTACAGCTCATTGGACTCACCCAGGACAACTAACAAGGGGATGATGATGGACAACAACCATCCCAAGGGACAGAGAGAGTCTGCAACTGCAAGCAAGATAGTCCCATTCATCTTCCGCATGGGATACAAGCCCCCTCTCAATTAGCGGTGGAGTGGACAACACCATCCCAGAATCCTCAGGATTGGGGAAAGAACTATAGACTAGAGTGGACTTACTGGTATTCTACTATAGACATATTGTCATTCTAGCAATGGAAGAAATTATATCATTGATGTGGAGGCAGTGGCCATTGGAGGCTCTGGGGGCAGGGAGAGGGAAAAAAGTTGTAATACGGAGGCTTTTTCAGGACTTGGGAATCGTCCTGAATGACACTGCAACGACAGATATAGGCCATTTTATATTACCACATAACATGCAGAACTGTGTGGGAAAGAGTGTAGACTACAATGTGAACTATGGTCCATGCTTAATGGCAAAGCCCCAGGATGTGTCTATCAATTGCAATGAATGTGCCACACTAATGAAGGGTGTTTATGTGGGAGGGTGTGGGGGTATGGGGAGTGGGGCATATGGGAACCCCTATATTTTTTGTGTTACATTTATGTAATCTAAGTATCTTTAAAAAATAAAAATAAAAAAAAAATAAAAATAAACTTTCTGATAAGGATTTTAAAGTATCCATTATAAAAATGTTCAAACTACCAATTATTGACATACTTGAAACAAATGAAAACACAAATTTTCAGCAAAGAAATAGAAGACATAAAAAAGAACCAAATGGAAATTTTAGAATTGAAAAATATAACAACAGAAATAAAAGGAACTCAATGATGGGCTTAATGGCATAATGTAGAAGACAGAAAAGATTCAATGAACTTGAAGACAGAACAATAAAAACTACCCAATCTAAACAATAGAAAGTCATTGACGGGGAAAAAAAAGACCCAGGGATCTGTGTAACTAAACAAATGATCTAACATTCTTGGTACTGGAGTCCTAGAAGGAAAGGAGAAAGAGAATGAGTGGAAATGTACTCAAAGAAATGACCATGAAAAATTTCAAATTTATCAACAAACACAAACTACGGATTCAAGAAGCTGAATGAACTACAACATGATAAAGCTATAGAAATCCATGTCTAGATACATCACAAACTTCTGAAAATTAAGACAAAGAAAAAAATCTTGAGAGAAGTTAGGGAGAATTACCTTACTTACAAGGGGTACAATATTTGAATGACAGAGGGTATCGCATCAGGAACCACAAAGCCCAGGAGGAAGTGGCACAACATATTTCAAATACTGAAAGAAAAGACCTGTCGATCTAGAATTCTATATCTAGCTAAAGTATCCTTCAAAATGATGTATGCTTTATTAATATGTATCAATAAAATTAATTTGTTTAAAAAATTCATATAAAAATAAATACTGCAAATGAAATGAGGAAAGAACAAGAAAAAAATGCAGGGTAAATCAATAAATTCTCATATGCAGAAACTAAAAGATCTCATTGCAAACAGAACTTCCCTAAAATAAAGTCTAAAAAAAGAAATTTTCTAAACAGAATAGAATCATAAAGGAAGGAAGAAAGAACAATAGAAAGAACAAATATATGAGTGAATGCAACAGACTTTGCTTCTTGAGTTTTCTAAATGATGTCTGACAATTGAAGAAGAGATTATAACACTGTCTGAGGTGGTTATAAAGGCATTAGAGAAAATACTTAAGAAAATTGTATTGTAAGTGGAAGAGAAAAAGGGCTATAAAGGGAGGTAAGTTTTCAGCCCTTCACACAAACTCGTAAAATGACGACACCAACAGAATGTGGAAAGTTATGAATATAGAATGGTAACATTTGGAGCAGCCACTAAAAAGTGTTATAGAAAGAAATACATAAAAATTGCCTACACTAAAAATGCCTGCAACTATTAAGGAAATTGAATTAGTGATTATAAAACTCACAAAAAAGAAATATACAGGCTCAGATTGTTGAAATGGAAAATTCTATCAAAAACTTAAGACACAATTTCATTCAGAAAACAAGAGAATGAACAGTTTGACACATTGTATGAAGCCAATATTATTACAAAACAAGAAAAAGAGAGTACAAAAAAACTGTATATAGAGACCAACATCCCTCCTGAACATCCTTCATTAAAAGATTGGTAAAGAAGAACTAACAGAGCTTCCGGGAAAATGGCGATGGAGTAGGTAGGCAAAGACTGACCCTCTCACAAAAAAAGCAGAGAGAAGGAAGGTACCTATCTAAAGGAGGTGCTTTAGATATATATAGAAAAGGTAGGTACTCTGAGTCATCTAGGAGAGTACTGGAAAGATAAAGAAGAAAACCATGAAGTGCTTGCCCCTGTGGCTGGAAATGTCACATATACCCCGCCCTCACGGCAAATAGTTGCGGTGCCCCAGGCTTGCTGCTGCCAAGGGACTGGGAGGGGGTGTTCCCTGGAAGGAAGAGGGGTCTGGCAAAGGCTGGAGAGTGGTTTCTTTGTGGTGAGCTTGACCAGCTGAGCCCTGTTTGAACCTCAGAAGGAACCATGACCTGTCCTGATGGGGAAAGGGGAGGGGGGATCCCCACAGACAGGTTATCAGGCCCAGCTGCCCACTCTGGGAGAGAAAGCAACTAGATTAGAGAGGGGTCGGGGACAGGTCCTAATCAGCAGGACTCTAGCAAGCTATATAGAACTCTAAAAACATCTGGGGGAAAGGAGGCAGAAAGCTCTCTGAAAACCAATTAACCTAAGGAGACAATTTAGCTCAGTGGAGGAATTCCTGCCTTGCATATACAAAACCCCTGGTTCAAATCCCATGTCTATCAAGAGTGTGATCCACCTGGTTATTAGGCATCCAGGTTATACTTTATGAGAAGGAACATACAGACATTCTTTCTGTTTTAGACTTTCACGGTTTTTTTTTTTTTTTTTTTAAGGTTCCTTTATTTTATTCCAATGTTTTTTTATTTTAATTGCTAAAACCCAGTACACATAACCTGCAGAGGGCAGGCTGCAGGGTGACTGATTGATGAATAGCAGCAGCCTGAGAAGCTCTGTAGGGACCTAATGTAGAGGTCCTTGTTTTTTTGTTGTTATTGTTGTTGCTGCTGTTTTGTTTCATGTTTATGTGTTTCCCCTTTCTTTGTTTCCCCATTTTCCCCTTCTACCGATCTTTTTCTACCTATGTTACTTCTATTCATTCCTTCATTTTTCTGTCTTCTGTTTCTGTTATTTTACATTCATCCAACCTCTTTTTGTTTGGTCTTCAATTTTTTAAATGTTTATTTCTCTCCTGCACTCTTTTTCTTTTTTTCAATCCCACACTCTTTTTTCCTCTGTTTTCTATCCTTACTTTTTTTGTTTTTTGTTTTTTGTTTTTTCTTTTTTTTGCTGTCTTCTCATCATTTGGGAATTTTAATTCATTCTATATATTTTTTTCTTTATTTTGTTTCTCAGTTCATTTTTTTCTATTCTACTTTTTAAATCTTATTCCGGAGAGGGCGGCAAGATGGCGTTGGTGTAGGAGGGTGCACACTGCAAGCTCCCAGAGCAAGGCGGATTGGGGACAGGGTCCTGCCCGGGGGTCTGTGCTGTGCACGCGTGGAGTGAGAAGCTTGGGACATCTATCTGCGCGGATCGGCGGCGTGGACCGAACGGTGGAGATTCGTGAGTTTTGAGGCTGACGGTGGAGGTTGGCACAGGCGGCTGGGCCCCGCGGTTAGGGAAAAAAAAATGAAACGGCCATTTGGAGACGTGGGGGGGGGGCGAAAAAGTTTTATTTTCTGGGGAGCTGGCTGCCTGGCGCCCCTTGGACCTTGTGTGAACAGAGCAAACGAGCTAGTCAGCACCCGGTGAACCGGAGGGGGGATTTTGGTCGGGGAACGGAGCTGATTTCCCTAGCCACCCAGGGATAAGACCCGGGCCGCTGCGGAGCCAGAAGGAAGGGACACTTCCCAAAGAAGGGAGGGTTCAGTTGGAAGAAAGGGAAGGGTATTTTATATTTTTAGACATTGATCTGGCTGCCTGCACCGCCCCGTGGCTTTGGGGAGCAGATAAGCCGACCTGAAGCAGCATCAGGCTGAGAGCAGACGCGAATCTGCACTCAAACTGATTTACTGAGCAGCCCGGTGACGCTGGAGCTCGGCGCCAGAAAGGGCGGAATCCGCCATCTTCAGCACTCCTCACTGAATAACATCAGAGCTTCAGCTAACCTGGGGAGTCCGGAAAGTGGGACGTGCTTGATTAATTTCCACGGGCCCAGCTAGGGTCCCTTCCGTAAGGGGGTTGGTCTAGAAGAGGAATTATTTTGGGTCCTGCATTTGGCTACAAGAAAAAAAAAAAAGTGAGGTCACCTCAACAAATGGAAAATAAATTCTTTTTAATTTAGTTTAACAGCTAAAAGCTGCTTCAGGACCTGCATATAGAACCGTGTGGGGAAATTCATTGATAAACACAAGTAGGCAGGAAGGATCCACATGGACCCTAGGGGAATCATTGACCCCCCTTAGCTCTGTTTGACTGCTTGCCTGTGTGGATCTTTGGTTTCTCTCTGTTACTTTCTGGTCTATTGCTATTATTCCCATTTTCCTCCCCCCTTCCTTTTTCCTCCTATTTTTTTTTTAAATAGGTGCTGCCAGCTGGTCGCTTCTTTGCTAGGCTTCTTATTCAGTAATTTCCCACTCGCTGTATATATTGATTCTGTATTACAAACTATCGCTTATCCTTCCTGCATCTTTCTGCCTTCTGTTTTCTGTTGTGGCTCTTAAAGACAACATTTTTTCATAGGCCCACAACTTAAGGGTGTCAATTTCTATCCCATCTATTTTGTTTTATTCTTCTTCTTTTTTCTTTTTTTTTTTTATTAGTATTAACTTTTTCCTTTCAGACCTTTCTCTACTATTTCTCTACCTCCTCATAATTCTAGCCTTCTAAATCACTATATATATATATTCCTCCATTTGTTTTCCCAGTCCATTATAGGAACTCCATATTTTTTCCTAGTACTCTACACTGCCTACACAAGTTAAATATTCATCTCATTAAGTCTCATTTGGCCCCTCTTCTAACTTTTATCAATATTTCTATTATCCTTCTGCCTTCCTTACATCTTTAGATTCCTCTGGCCCTAACCTTTTGCCTTCAAGGGAACATAGAAAGAAGTAAGGAAATAAAATAAGAGAAAAACTGCCAAAGAAAAACTTAACTCACACGCAGAACCAACAGCTAAATAAAATTCGAGAGCATAGAGAAAAGCTAATCAACTGAACAAACCCATCAAGATAATATGATGAACAGAGGGCAACAGAAAAATACAAATGACTCTGAGAAACTGGAAAACATGGACCAGTCCAGTGCACAAAATAAAAACCAGGAAGGAATGCAGAACATCGAACAACTGATCAAAGCTATCCAAACAAATATCATGGACCAACTTAAAGAACTGAAGGAAGAGATTAAGGATATAAAGAAGACACTGGGAGAACATACTGAAGAAATAGCTAACACACCTAAAAAGGTAATGGATATGATGGCGAACAAAGACACAAGTCAAGAAATGAAAAAGACGCTGGACTCACATGGCAGCAGAATTCAACAGGCAGAGGAAAGAATTAGTGATATGGAAGACAATACAGTTGAAATCAAAGAGATCGTAGAAAAGATAGACAAAAAGATAGAAAAAATCCAGTATGGTCTCAGGGAATTAACCGATAATGCAAGACGCACAAACATACGCATTATGGGCATCCCAGAAGGAGAAGAGAAGGGAAAGGGAACAGAAGGAGTGTTGAAGGAAGTTATGGCTGAAAACTTCCCAACTCTATTGAGAGAGATGGATGTGCAGATCCAGGAAGCACAGTGCACCCCAAATAGTATAAATCCCAACAGGCTAACTCCAAGACATATACTTGTCAAACTGTCCAATGCTCAAGACAAAGAGAAAATACTCAAGGCAGCAAGAGAAAAGAGAACCATCACATACAAGGGAAGCACAATAAGATTAAGTGCTGATTTCTCAGCTGAAACCATGGAGGCAAGAAGACAGTGGTATGACATAGCCAAAACACTAAAAGAAAAAAACTTCCAGCCACGAATTCTCTATCCAGCAAAATTGGCATTCAAAAATGATGGAGAGTTCAAAATATTCACAGATAAACAGCAATTAAGAGAGTATGTCAAGAAGAAACCAGCACTTCAAGAAATACTAAAGGAATCTCTACAAATTGAAAGGAAAAAACAAAGGAGAGAGAGTTGGAGGAGAGTTTAAAAACAACTGAAAACTCAAAAAGAGAAACAAAACAACATATGACATACATTAACCCAAAGAAAAAATGACTGAAGTAAGAAATTC
>JAKSZT010054528.1:771384-842178 GCA_026826555.1 Tolypeutes matacus
AGAGTGTGGTCTACAGTGTGAACTGTGGTCTATGGTTGGTGGCAAGGTTCCAGGATGTGTAAGTTCATTGAGGGTGGTGGGCCACACTGTGGGAGATGTTTGTGTGGGATGTGGTGGGAGTTGTGGGAGGTGGGCAACATGGGAATCCCAGTGTATTCCATGTAATATTTTGGGTAATCTAAGCACCTCTTAAAATATATGTATATATGTATATATATGTGTGTGTGTATATATAACATTTTTGTAAGCAAATACACATATATGCATATATATTTATATATCATTTTGCGAATGTTTGTATGTATTGTGAGAATGTTGATTTTTACCCATAATAAAATAAATAAATAAATAAATAAATAAATCTTATTCCTATGTACTTATGATTTTTTACTACTGTTAGTTATTTTCCTAGGTGATATATGGCTCCTCTTCTACCTTTTCTTATTATTACTGCTAATATTATCCTTTTCTTCAGTTTATTTCTTTCATTCTCTTTGGTCCTAATTTTTTTTGTCAAAGGAACATTGACAAGAGCAAGGAAATAGAAGATGAAGTGTGAAAGTGAAACCTTACAACACACAAAAACAACAAAATAAAACCCTAGAGTAGAAAGATAACCAACCAAATAAACCTATCAAGATAAACAGATCACTAGACACCAACAAAAGATTACAAACCATACTAAGAAACAGGAAGACATGGTCCAGTCTAACAAACAAACTAAAATACAGCAGGAAATGCAAAACACGGAAAAACTAATCAGGGATGTCCAAACAAATATCATGAATCAACTTGATGAAGTGAATGAAAAGATTAAGGATATTAAGAAGACACTGGGAGAACATACTGAAGAAACCATAAACATACATAAAAAGATAACAGATATGATGGTGATGAATGGCACAATACAAGAAATCAAAAATACACTGGAGGCATATAACAGCAGATTTGAACAGGCAGAGGAAACAATCAGCAATGTGGAAGGACAGTACATGTGGAATCAGACAGACAGTAGAATAGATAGACAAGAAGATAGAAAAAATCCAGCAGGGACGTAGGGAATGGAATGACAACATGAAACGCACAAACATTATAGGCATCCCAGAAGAAGAAGAGAAGGGAAAGGGGGTAGAAGGAGTATTGGAAGAAATAATGGTTGAAAAATTCCGAACTTAACTGACGGACATGGACATATAGGTCCAGGAAGCACAGTGTACCCCAAACAGTATAAATCCTAACAGGCCTACCCCAAGACATATACTTGTCAAACTATCCAATGCTCAAGACAAAGGAAGAATACTGAAAGCAGCAAGAAAAAAGAGATCCATCACATACAAGGGAAGTCGATAAGATTAAGTGCTGATTTCTCATCTAAAACCATGGAGGCAGGAAGGCAATGATATGGCATAGTTAAGGTGCTAAAAGAAAAAAAACATCCAGCCAAGAATTCTCTATCCAGTAAAGGTGGCATTCAAAAATGAGCATGACTTCAAAATTTTCACATATAAATTGAGACAGTATGTAAATATGAAAACTGCCCTTCAACAAATAGTAAAGGGAGTTCTGCAGGAAGAAAGGACAATACAGGAGAGAGAGAGAGTTGGAGGAGAGTGTAAGAACAACTAAAAAGATAAAAAGAGAAATAAAAACAACATATGGCATACATGAACCTGAAGGAAATATGGCTAATATAAGTAATTCCTTGGCAGTAATAACATTGGATGTTAATGGCTTAAGGTTTCCAATTGGAACAAAAGATAAGGAAATATGACTCATCTATATGCTGCTAAAAGAAACTCACCTTAGACCCAGGTAAGCAAGGAGACTAAAAGTGAATGGTTAGAAAACAATTTCACATGCAAACAATAACCAAAAAAGGGTGGGGGTAACTATACTAATATCAGACAAAATAGACTTTAAATGGAAAATTATTCTAAGAGACAAAGAAGGACACTATATTAAGAAAAAGGAACATCTATCAAGAAGAAAGATCATAAACATTTATGCATTTAACCAGGGCGCCTCAAAATACATAAGGCAAACATTGGAAAAACTAAGTGGAGAAATAGATACCTCTACAATTATTGTGGGGGACTTTAATACACCATTATCACCATTAGACAGAACATCTCAACAGAGAATCAATAAAGAAACAAAGACCTTGATACATTAGAGTATCTGGACCTAATAGACATATACAGAACATTACACCCAAATACAGCGGGATACCCATTCTTCTCGAGTGCACAGGGATCATTCTCCAGGATAGACCACATACTAGGCCACAGAACAAATCTCAATGAATTCAGAAAGATGGAAATTATACGAAGTAATTTCTCTGACTACAACAGAATGGAGCTGGAAATCAGTAAGGAGAAGAGAACCAGATTAGGCACAAAAATATGGAAGTTAAACAACACACTTTAAGACAAACAGTGGGTCAAAGAAGAAATCTCAAAAGAAATCAGTAACTCCCTTGAAACAAATGAAAATGACAACACAACAAAACTATGGGATGCAGCAAAAGAAGTGCTGAGAGGGAAATTCATTGCAATAAATGCCTGCAGTAAAAAAGAAGAGCTAAAATCAAAGACCTAACTGTACACCTGGAGGAATTAAAAAAAGAATAACAAACTAACCCCAAAAGAAGTTGAAAAAAAGAAATAAAAATTAGAGAACTAAATGAAATTGAAAATAAAAAAAAGAACAAGAAAAAACAAACAAAACTAAAACCTAGTTCTTTGAGAACATTAATTAAATTGACAAACCCTTAGCTAGACTAACAAAGAAAAAAAGAGAGAAGATGCAAATATATAAAATTAGAAAGGAGGAAGGGAATATCATCATTGACCCCACCGAAATAAAGAGAATCATAAGAGGATATTTTGAAAAATTGTATGCCAACAAGATGGATAATTTAGAGGAAATGGACAAATTCCCAGAAACAGACGAGAAGCCTACATTGACACTAGAAGAAACTGAATGATTCAACAGACCAATCATAAGTAACAAGATAGAATCAGTGATCAAAATCCTCCTAACTAAGAAGAACCCAGGACCAGGCGGTTGCACAGGGGAATACTATCAAACATACCAGAAAGAACTAACATGAATCCTGCTTAAACTCTTCCAAAAACCAGAAGTGGAGGAAACAATGCGTAACTCAGTCTATGATGCCACCATCACTCTAATACCAAAGACAAAGACACCACAAGAAGAGAAAACTATACACCAATCTCTCTAATGAACACAGATGCTAAAATTCTCAAAAACTACTTCGGAATCGTACTCAACAATACATCAAACGAATTATACAACATGACCAAGTGGGTGTCATCCCTGGTATGCAAATATGGTTCAACATATGAAAATCAATCAATGTAATACACCACATAAACAGATTGAAAGAAAACAATCACATGATCATCTCTATAGATGCAGAAAAAGAATTCGACAAAATTCAGCATCCTTTCCTGATAAAAACACTGCAAAAGACAGGAATAGAAGGAAACTTCCTCAACATGATAAACCATGTATCTCATAGGAGCCTAATATCTAGCATATATAAAGATATCCTACACCTTGAAAATAAAAAGACAAACAACCCATGAAAAGCCCACAGCTAACATCATATTCAATAGAGAAATCCTAAAAGCTTTCCCTCTAAGATCTGGAACAACACAAGGATACCCACTTTCACCACTCCTTTTTAAGATTGTGTTAGAAATACTCGCTCGAGCACTACAGCATTTTTTACTGAATTGGAAAAACTAACTATGAAATTTATTTGGAAGGGCAAAAGGCCAGGAAGAGCCAAAGACATATTAAAAAAGAAAAATGAAATTGGAGGTATCACATTACCTGCTTTTAAAACATATTACAAAGCTACAGTGGTCAAAACTGCATGGTATTGGCACAAGGATAGACTTACTGACCAATGGAACCAAATTGAGAGTTCTGATATAGATCCTTGCATACACAGTCATCTGATGTTCGACAAGGCCACCAAGCCCATTCAACTGGGAGAGAATTGTCTCTCCAACAAATGGTGCTTGGAGAACTGGATATCCATATCCAAAAGAATGAGGGAGGAACACCATCTCACATCTTACACAAAAATTTACTCAAAATGGATCAAAGATCTAAATAAAAGAGCCAAAACCATAAAGACCTTGGAAGATATTGTAGGGAAGCATCTACAGGAATTTGTATTAGGAAATGGTTTCATGAACTTCACACACAAAGCACAAGCAACAAAAGAAAAAACAGATAAATGGTACCTCCTCAAAATTAAAAAAAACTTTTGCACCTCAAAGGAGTTTGACAAGAAAGCGAAAAGGCAGCTTAATCAATGGGAGAAAATATTTGGTAACCATTTATCTCATAGGAGCCTAATATCTAGCAAATATAAAGATATCCCACACCTCAAAAGTAAAAAGACAAACAACCCATTTAATAAATGGGCAAGTGATTTTAATAGACACTTCTCCAAAGAAGAAATACAAATGGCAAAGAAGCACATGAAAAGATGCTCAATATCACTAGCTATTAGGGAATGCAAATCAAAAGTACAATGAGAAACCATCTTACACCCGTTAAGACAGGTGGCTATTGAAAAAACAGAGTACTAAAAATGTTGGAGAGGATGTGGAGGAATGGGAACCCTCATCCACTGGTAGTGGGAATGTAGAATAGGTCCAACCATTGTGGAGGACAGTTTTGCAGTACTTCAGAAAAACTAACTATAATACTGCCATATGATCCAGCAATTCCACCGCTGGGTATATACCCAGAAGAATTGAAAGCAAGGACACGAACAGATATATGCACATCAATGTTCATAGCGTCATTCTTCACTATTGCCAAAAGTTGGAATCAACCCAAATGCCCTTCAACAGATGAATGGATAAACAAATTGTGGTATATATATACAATGGAATATTACTCAGCTGTAAGAAGGAATACAGTATTAACACACAGGATAACATGGATGAATCATGAGGACCTTATGTTGAATGAAGTAAGCCAGGCACTGAAGGACAAATATTACATGACCTCACTGACATGGATTAAGAAAATTGAGTGGACTCACAGAGCTAGAGTCTGGAAGATAGGTTTACAGGAAATAGAAAGGGAGAAGATTGTGAGCCAATGCCCATATGGGCAAAATCTATGATAAGGTGGAAGTGTGTATGTGTGTAGTGGAAGGGCATGACAGGGCTGCAGTGATACTATTGGGTTGGGTGGTGCAGGTTTGTCGGGGGGGTAGAGTGGGGAGGGTGGGTTGGACTGTCCATGGAACTGGAGGGAGGGTAGGGAATTGAGGCAGGTGAACACTGGGGATTGGCAGGTACATGGTTGAAACTACAATGTTGGGAATGCTCTGTTGACAATATGGCAAAGGAGGGATACTGGTTTAGGGTCTTGGAAGTGAGGGCCATTCGGGACAGTGCACACCTGGGGCAGGCTTCTTGGGAGTGTGTCAGTGTTCATCTTGTTATAGTGTATTATATCAGTGGGTTGAGACTCACATAATGAGCAGGAAAGTGTTGGACTCCCATCCTGCGGAGTCCCACTATGTTCTCAAATACAGGGGTGGGAGTCTCTCAAGAGCATAGGTGGTGCCTAATAAGGGAGGACAGAACAGTGTGTCAAGCCTTCAGTGTTGTTGCAAGTAACTATGAATCTTGTCCTTCAAGGAGGGAAGCCTGGTATTTTTTGTGGGTTCTGAGGGGAGGGGCAGGGAGGAATAGAATAGATGAAACAGGGGGCATTTTGGGGGAGATGGAACTGTTCTACATGATCTTGCTATGAGGGATACAGGCCATGTTGAATTGCATCAAAGTTTATAAGAGCATATGGTCCAAAATGTAAGTCATAATGTAAATTATTTACCATGGTTGGTAGCTATGTTTCAATATTAGTACATCATTTGTAACAAACACACCATCCATATATAAAATGTTATTAATATGGGAAAGGGGAAAAGGGGGAGGATGTTGGGTATATGGGAGTCCCCTGTATTCGGTATCTGACTTTTTTGTAACCTAAAATTCTTTGAGGACAAAATGAAAAAAAAAAAAGACACTGTGGGAATAAATGAAAGAAAATGTCACTGTACATACAAGACAACAGATCTTACAGTGATGAAAGGCAAAATGTTGAAAAAGTTTTTTTAATATTTTTTCATTATTTTTTATTATCTCAAATATTTTTTAATTTAATTTTTTTGTATTTTATTTCATATTTTTTAAACTATCATTATTTCATTTTCTTATTAATTGTATTTGGCTATTTTATTGGCTCCATTTTTGAAGAAGTTTTAGATCACAGAAGGGTTACAACTGTGGCAGGGAAGGATCATTGGTGTGGGATGTCAGTGATGGGGGATACATGGGAGGAAGCTCACTTGGGCATACTTATAAGGCATACAAATGTATTCAGATATTCATGGGGCATTTTCACGGTGGGTAGAGAGTCACACAATAACCGAAAGTATAACAAATTCCCATCCTGGGGGGCTCTGCCAAATTATCTAACGGATCAGCAAGAATCCCCTGAGTACAGGGGCACCGATTAGTGAAAGAGGATGGTCCATTGATGGGTCCTTGATATTGCTGACTGTGCGTATGAACCTTTAATCTTGAAATTGAAACTTAGCCTAGTATTACAGGGTGCTTAAGAGTTGACTCCTGGGATCCTCCTTGTTGCTCAAATGTGGCCTCTCTCTAAGCTGAGCTCAGCATATAAATACATTACCACCCCCTGAGAGTGGGATATGACTTCTGGGGATGAGCCTCCCTGACACCAAGGGATTATTACCAAGCACCAACTACCAGTGCAACTGGAAAAAGACTTTGATCAAAAGGGAGGAAAAGTGAAGACAAATGAGTTTATATGGCTAAGTGACTTCAATGTGAGTCGGGAGGTCATTCCAGAGGGTTACACTTAGGCATATCTCAGCAGGATCTCATTGACTGCCGAAGTATATACTACTCCAAATAGCATGGCACCTGAGGGCTATAGTCAGGGCAGGTAGCTCAGGAGTTTGGTGCCTTGCCAGTAGGCCCTACTTTGGAATTTATGCTCCCCAGAGTGACAGAGTTGGACTCAGTTGTGGTTCCTCTACACATGGCTCTTCTGTCCTTCTATTGAACCTATAATTAGTACTAGAGTTGCCAGGTGAGCGTCCAAGAGACTTAAATCCTTGGTCTTTCCAAGTGTTATCCGGGCCCTGAATCTCAACGGAGTTGCAACACCTACTCTCTAGGTCATTGCTCTCACCCAGGACAACTAACATGGAGATCATGATGGACAACTACCATTCCAAGGAACCAAGAGAGTCTACAACTGCAAGCGAGGGTCCCATCCATCAGTGCTATGGGATCAGAGACCCCTCTCAATTAGAGGTGGAGTGGATATCACCATACCAGAATCCTTAGAATTGGGGAACGAACTGTGGACTAAAGTAGACTTACTTGTATTCTATCATAGACTTACTGTGATTCTAGCAATGGAAGAAATTATATCATTGATGTGGAGGCAGTGGCCACTGGAGCTTCTGAGGGCAGAGAGAGGGAAAAACAGATGTAATATGGTTTTTTTTTTCGGGACTTGGGAATTGTCCTGAATGACATTGTAATGACAGATATAGGCCATTTTATATCATCACATAACATTCAGAACTGTGTGGGAGAGAGTGTAGACTACAATATGACCTATGATCCATGCTCAGTGGCAAAGCCCCAGGATGTGTTTATCAATTGCAATGAATGTGCCACACTAATGAATGATGTTTATGTGGGAGGGTGTGGGTGGTGTGGGGAGTGTGGCATATTGGAATCCATATATTTTTTCTGTAACATTTATGTAATCTAAGTATCTTTTGAAAAATAAAAAAAATATATTATAAAAAAAAAAGAAAATTACAGACCAATATCCCATATAGATATAGATGCAAAAATCCTCCAGAAAATACAAGCAAACTGAATCTAACAGCACATTAGAAGAATTATATACCAGGATCAAGTGAGATTTCTCCCAGAAATGCAAGGGTCGTTCACATTACAAAAATCAATTAATTCAATACATCACATTAATGGAATTAAAGGAAAAAAACCACATGATCATCTGAATTGATGCAAAAAGGAATTTGACAAAACCCTACACTCCTTCTTGATAAAAAGACTTCAAAAACAAGAAATAGAAGGAGATTTCCTCAACACTATAAAGGGCATATATGAAAACTCCACTGTTTACATACTCAATGTTGAAAGGATGAACGCTTTCCTTCTACGATCAGGAACAATACGAGTATGCCCACTGCCACCACTATTATTC
Source organism: Tolypeutes matacus (assembly GCA_026826555.1). Classification (NCBI taxonomy): domain Eukaryota; kingdom Metazoa; phylum Chordata; class Mammalia; order Cingulata; family Chlamyphoridae; genus Tolypeutes; species Tolypeutes matacus. The sequence goes on from JAKSZT010054528.1 coordinate 779,725, forward strand.
AATGTTGTACTGAAAGTTCTTGCCAAGGCAATTAGGCAAGAAAAAGAAATAAAAGCCATCCAAATTAGAAAGGAAGAAGTAAGTTTCCCTATTAGCAGATGACATGACTTGATACTTTAAAAATCCTGAAAAATCCACAGTAAAGCTACTAGAGCTAATAAAACAAATTCAGCAAGGTGGCAGGATTTAAGATCACGACTCAAAATCAGTACTGTTCTAAATACTAGTACTGAACAATCTGAAGAATAAATCAAGAAAAAGATTCCATTTGCAATAGTAACTAAAGAATCAATTATCTGGGAATAAACTTAACTATAGATCTAAAAAATTTACATGTGGAAAACTACAAAACATTGCTAAAAGAAATGAAAGAAGGCTTAAATAAATGGAAGGACATTCCATGTTCATGAATTGGAAGACTAAATCTCATTTAGATGTCAATTCTACCAAAAGCGATATACAGATTCAATGCAATACCAATAAAAATTCCAAATGACTTCTTTGCTGAAATGGAAAAGCCAATAACCAAATTAAATCGAAGGCTCCCTTATAGCCAAAACCATCTTGAAAAAGAAGAATGTAGTTGAAGAACAAACACTACCCAATTTTAAAACTTATTCCAAAGCTCCACTGGTCAAAAAAGTATGGTACTATAAAGCTTCTTTGAAGATAAAGCAAAAAAAAATAAGACACTGGGGGAACATTAGAAAGAAACTGTCACTGTACATAAAAAATAACGGATCATACAGTGATGAAAGACACAATGAAAATTTTTTTTTAATTTTATTATTACATTTTTTATTTTTGTATTTTATTTATTTATTATTTTACTTTCTTATTAGTTTTACTTTTTCGCCTTGTTGTTTTAAATATATTTTTATTATAGAAGTTGTGAACTTACAAAACAATCATGCACATATGTAGAATTCCCATATAAAACCCCTTCACCAACACACCATACCACTGAGGAACATGTTACAGATTATGAGATAATGTCATAGGACTGGCCTTGTTTGGGGGGAGGTTTTGGGTTGCAGAACGGTCACATCTGTGACAGGAGAGGATCACTGGTGCAGAGTGTTGGTGATGGGGGGATGTGTGGGGCGGGGTGCATTTGGGGCATCCCTCTATGCATATGAGTATGTTCAAGTGGTCATGGGATGCTGTCTCTGTGTGGAGACCCACACAATAACCAAAAGAATATTGAATTCCCATTCTGAGAAGTTCTGCTACATTCTCTAATAGATCGGTAAGAATCCCCCAAGTACATGGGCAGTGCCTGGCAAAGGAGGTCAGACCATTATGCCAGGCCCTTGATATTGATGGTTGTACTTATGAACCTTATTTTTGTGAAATTGAAACTTAGCTTAGCATTATATATCGCTTAAAAGTTACCTCCTGAAAGCCTCCTTGTTGCTCAAATGTGGCCTCTCCCTAAGCCAATCTCAGCATATAAATGCACTACCTTTCCCCAGGCGTGGAACATGACTCCCTAGGGATGAGCCTCCCTGGTACCAAGGGATTATTACCAAGCACCAACTAGCGATGCATATGTAAAAATAACTTGACCAAAAGGTGGAAATATTAAATACAAATGAGTTTTTATGGCTAAGAGATTTCAAAGTGAGTCGGGAGGGTGTTCCAGAGGCTACGCTTATGCAAGTCGCAGCAGGATCTTGACTGCCACAGTAAACAGTGCCTGAAACAGAAGGGCTCCTGAGGGCTCTAGAGACATCTAGACACTAGAGGCAGGGCAGGCAATCTCAGGAATTTGGCAGCCTTTCAGTGGGCCTTACTTTGGAATATATGCTCCCTAACGTAACAGAGTTAGACTCATTTATAATTTCCATACACATGGATCTTCTATCCCTTTTATTTGAACCTATAATTAGCACTATACTTGTTAGAGATATGTCCCAGAGATTTAAATCTTCAGTCTGTTCATATACCGGTTGAGCCCTCAATCTCACCAGAGTTGCAACACCTACTCTCCAGTTCATTGGGCTCACCCAGGACAATTAACAAAAGGATGATGATGGACAACACCCATCCCAAAAAACAAGAGAGTATCAATAACTGCAAGCAAGACAGATCCATCCATCTGCCCCATAGGATCTAAGCCTCCTCTCAATCTGAAAGAGATTGGGCATCATCATCCCCAAATCAAGACTGAGGAATGAACAAACATATGGGGGAAATGCAACTATGGACTAAAGTAGACTTATTATTATTCCAGCAATGGAAGAACTTGTATCACTGATATAAAGGCAGTGGTCACTAGAGGTTCTGAGAGGAGGAAGAGGGAAGAATAGGTATAACATGGAGGCATTTTGGGGACACTGGAATTGTCCTGCATAACATTGCAATGATGGATACAGGCCATTCTACATTTTGTCAAAATGTATAAAATTGTGAGGGGCAAAGAGTAAAATATAATGTAAACTATAGTCCATGGTTAGAAGCATTGCTTCAATATTGTGTCTATCAATTGTAACAAATGTACCACACTAATGAAAGTTGTTAATGTGGGAAGGATGGGAGGGGGAGGGAGCAGGGTATATGGAGATGCCCCATTTTTTTTTTAAAGATTTGTTTATTTATTCCCCACACCTCCCCCGTTGTTTTTGCGCTCGCTATCTGCTCTCTGTGTCCATTCGCTGTGTGTTCTTCTGTGTCTGCTTGTCTTCTCTATAGGCAGCAACAGGAACTGACTCCAGGACCTTCTGGAGTGGGAAAGAGGCACTCAATCTCTTGCACCACCTCAGCTCCCTGGTCTCCTACATCTCTCATTGTCTCTCCTCTGTGTCTCTTTTTGTTGCATCATCTTGCTGCATCAGCTGTCCATGCAGGCCAGCACTCCTGTTCACGCCAGCACTGCTGCACGGGCTGGCACTCTGCATGGGCCAGCTCTCTGCTCAGGCCAGCTTGCCACACGGGCCAGCTTGCCTTCACCAGGAGGCCCCAGGAATCGAACCCTGGACCTCCTATATGGTAGACGGGAGCCCAATCGCTTGAGCCACATCCACTTCCTGATCCCCTATTTTTGATGTAACATTTATATAATCTAAAGCTTCTTTAAAAATAAAAATAAAAAAACTATCAGTAAGAAAAAAAAAATGATACTGACACAAGTACAGACTTACAAACCAATGAAATTGAACTGAAAGTTCTGAAATAGACCCTCACATCCATGGTCAACTGATTTTTGAGAAGGGTGCCAAGTCCACTCAAAGGGGAAAGAATAGTCTCTTCAACAAATGGTGCTGGGAAAACTGGATGTCCTTATGCAAAGAAATCAAGGTGGATGCCTACCTCACACCATATACAAAAATTAAGTCAAAATAGATCAAGGACCTAAAGAATAGGTCTTTGAACCAGGAATATAAATTCCTAGAAGAAAACATAGGGAAGCATATCAGGACTTTGTGTTAGGCAATGGTTTCTTAGTCTTTACACCCAAAGCATGAGCAACAAAAGAAAAATAGATGAATGGGACTTCATCAAAATTAAAAGCTTTTGGCCATCAAGGGACTTCATCATGAAAGTAAAAAGACAACCTACAGAACGGGAGAAAATATTTGGAAACCATATATCTGATACCAATTTAATAAAAGAAATCCTACAGTTCCACAACAAAAAGATAAGCACCCCAATTTTAAAATAGGGAAAAAACATAGACATTTCTCCAAAGAAGATATACAAATGGACAAAAGAAACATGAAAAGATGCTCAACATCATTAGCTATTAGAACAGTGCACATCAAAGCCATGATAAAATACCATTTCACACACATACAAATGGTGACTATTAAAAAACAGAAAAGAACAAGTGCTAAAGAGGATGTGGAGTAAAAGGCATACTCATTCACTGTTGGTAGGAATGGAGTAAAATGTGGAAAACAGCTTGGGGTGTCATGAGAAAGTTAACTATAGAATTACCATATAACCTGGCAATCCCACTCATAAGCATATACCTAAAATAACGGAAAGCAGGATTTGAACAGATATTTGCACACCGATGTTCACAGAGACATTATTCCCAATAGCCAGAAACTGGAAGCAAACCAAGTGTCTATCTACAGATGACTGGATAAACAAAATGTGATATATACATATGTGGCAGTTTGATACTACTGATGGTCTACAGCCATACCACCCTGAATGCTCCCAATCTCGTCTGATACTACTGATGAATTCCAAAATGAAATATTGATTATGTTTGTAAACTGGTCTGTTCCTCTGGGCATGATACCCTTGGATTGTGTTAAATTCAGAGGTTTCACCTGTATTTGATTAAATTAAGATTAGGGTTTTGGTTCAGCCACATCAGTAGGACATTGGGTCCCCACCCCCTTGGTGGGCACTCACACAGAAAACCACACAGTAGAGGAGAGAGCTTAGTTTTCATACAGGAGCCCTGGGGAGAGAGTTGAGTGGTTTGCCTTTAGTTTAAAGCTGGCCTTGTGGAGCAAGCAGAGCAGCTGAGCCCAGAAAGAGATGAGCCCCTGGAATAGAGAGCAGCTTTAGCCAGCCTATAGCTGAGATAGGAAGAAGCTGGGACCATGGAGCCTTAAGAGGAAGAGGAAGACTGAACCTTCACAGAGACAACAGCCATCTTGCTCCAACACGTGGCAACAGACTTTGGTGAGGGAAGTAACTTACTCTTTATAGCCTTGTGACTGTAAGCTTCTACTCCAAATAAATACCCTTTATAAAAGCCAACAGATTTCTGGTACTTTGCATCAGCACTACTTTGGCTGACTGATACAACATACAATGGAATATTATTCAGCCCTAAAAAGGAATGAAATTCTGATACATGTGACTACATGGATGAACCTTAAAGACATCATGTTGAGTGAAATAAGTCAAACTAAAAAAGACAAATACTGTATGACGTCACTGTCATGAAATAATTAGAATAAGCAAATTCTGAGTCAGAAACTAGAATACAGGTTACCAGGGGTTGAGGTGGGGGTACGGAATGGGGAGTTAATGCTTAATTGGTACAGAATTTCCATTTGAGTGATAGAAGTTTTGATAGTGGAAGGTGGTAATGGTAGCACAACATTCTGAATGTAATTAACACCTCTAACTTATATATTTGAATGTGGCTAAAAGGGGAAATTTCAAGTTGTATATGTTAGAATAAAATTTTTTTAAAAATATAGGGCGATACAACAGAAACAGCGAACTCTACTCTAATTGATAGCCCACAATTAAGAATACAATTAGAATATTTTTTCATGAATTGTTACAAAGTTACCACACTAATGCAAAATGTTAAAAAAGGTGGGGGGGGCGGGATGGATATTTTCTGCTTAATTTCTCTGAAAAGTTATTTTTCTAATTAAAAAAAAATACACTAAAAAAAGAGTGAATTGTATGGTATAGAAATATAAAATCAAATCTTTCAAAATCTCTATGCATACAAAAAATGTTTCCTACCTCACATTAGTTTCATCATTAAATTCTTCAGCCCACTTCTTCCTTGATTGTGCTGTAGTTGAACCATCTAACCTGTAATAGTCAATGTTCCGGAGCCACTTCCCTTCACCTGAAAGTTTAATAACAAAAAACAATGGAGTTTTTTAATATTGTTTTGCTGACAGTAGAAGATTTTCCTCCTTGCTCACCATTTAAAAGCTGATTATATGTAAATACTCCATTTGAATAGCAATATACATATATATATATATATTTTAAATTGAGGGGTAATTAATTGCATATCAAATTTCCTCAGATTTCTTTAAAACAGATATTAAGCAACATAAGAACTTTTAAAATCTATTTCATCTACATGTGAATTTCCAAGAACACAACCATTTCTTAAAGGGTTTCCTTGATGAGAATCCTTTAACACTGTCAAAAGAATACAATAGGGAAGCGGATGTGGCTCAAGTGATTGCAGCAAGATGATGCAACAAAAAGAGACATAGAAGAGAGACAATAAGAGACACAGCAGACCAGGGAGCTGAGGTGGCGCAAGAGACTGAGCGCCTCTCTCCACTCCGGAAGGTCCCAGGATTGGTTCCCGGTGCTGCCTAAAGAGAAGACAAGCAGACACAGAAGAACACACAGAGAGCAGACAGCAAGCACAAAACAATGAGGGGGGGAGGGGGATAAATAAAACAAATAAATCTTTTTAAAAATATATGATATAGTTGCATTTTGTGCACAAAACAATGAGGGGGGCGGGGGATAAATAAAACAAATAAATCTTTTTAAAAATATATGATATAGGTGCATTTTGTTCACGAAGCTTGTTTTTAATTAAAACTGTAGACAGCCAGCTTTTCTCCTGTCTTAACAACCTGATAATGTTCAGCTAAAAACCAGAGACATAGAATACTTTTATTCATTCAATGAACAAATATATACTGAATGCACACTATGTGCCAAAAACGATTCTATGGGCTAGCCACAAATTATACCCCATATTCTCATTTCACAAGATTTATTCTATCTGTCTATATGTGTAAGTATGTTTGTGTATATATGTATGTATAAGTATATACGATAGTGACTTTAAAAGCTAAACAGTGATCTGATATGCCTGCTTTTATAGACAATGTGGTAAATTTAATAAAGCACTCCAGAAAAAATTCATATCTGAACCTTATCCATTCCTGTGGGTGTGAATCCATTTTTAATAGTACCTTTTGAAGATGTTATTTTTAGTTAAGGTACAAGCAAACTGAATGTAGTTGGGTCCTAAATCTATTACTGGAGACTTTCAGAAGAGAAAGCCAGTGGATTAGCAGAAGCTGCAAGTCAAGGGAACCTGGAAAAGAAAGGAGAGGGTGTCGCCATGTGCAATGCCATATGACAGAAAAGCCAAGGACCCAGGGAATGGCAGTAGCCAGCCCCAGAATGGCAGTCTTTGGCAAGAAAGCATAACCGTGCTGACGTCACGATTCTGGACTTCTCCTAGCCTCAAAACCGTGACCCAATAAATTCCATTATTTAATACCATTGTGTGGTCTTTTGCATAGCAGCCAGGAAAGTAAGACAGACAATGAAGTAAAATTTCACACAAGACACAAAGGGTTTAAGTGTTTACGACAGTTTTATATTTTATTATACAATCTCCACTGCAATTTTTTATCTGAAAATAGAATACTACTGCCAAGCAAAATTCATAACAGCACACTCTAGTTTTACCATAAAGACAAAGTGATAAAACCAAGACTTATGTCTTTTAAGAAACTCAGACTTCAATTTAGTACATTAGTTTCACATGTTAAGTGCTTTCCCATATATTTACTTATACAGAAAACTGCTGAAAATTCAGTAATGTCTGAGAAATCATTTTATTTATTCATGATTTTTATTTGGAGAAAAAAAGACAGAGCTAAGGGAGGGGGGAGAATTTAAGGCAGGGGTTCTTAACCAGGGGTCCATGGACCCCATAAAGATTTCAGGGCATCTGTGAGCTTGAATTGAACATTTAAAAAAATATTTTTATGGAGCCGTGTTGGTGTGGGTGTGATATATTTATTAAATAATACACAGTATAGAGTGGACTTAGTAAAGTGTCCGTGGTTTTCACCTGCCATGCAAAGGAGTCCGTGGAACAAAACAGGTTAAGAACCCCTGCTTTAAAGACTTCTAGAGAAGATGGTGGAATAGAGTGCTCTAGGACATGGTCTATTAACGGTAACAACTATTAAACAGGCAAGAACTGTCTGAAACAACTATTTTGAAACTACAGAGGCCAGAAGAACACTGCACAGCATCCAGGGAAAAGCAGGAGGAAGAGGCTGGAAAAAAAAAAGGTAAATTGCTCTCTCCCTAGGCAGCTAACAGCAAACATCCCACCCTCTCATGGCAGATCACTGCGGGTTCCCCACAGCTCGTAGGCCTCTTGGATCTGATATCGCAGGGTGAGATGCGAGTAGGCCCGGGGAGGGTGATTACCACTGAGGAGTCACTATTGCAATCAAAATGATAGAGGTCCTAACAACAACTGACACTCAGAAACTGCTACTCCAGATGAATGCCCTGTTGGAACAGGAGTCTAGATGTCAGCCAAAGGTCTGTGGATTGAGACTAATTGAGTCTGCACATGATAATGGCCTCAGAATGACTGCAAGTCTAAGGGACTTTGAAGTAAATGATCTTAGTTTAACTCAGTTCTTTGGCTTTGATACAGATACATTTTCTCTAGCTGTGAATTTACATCCCGTCCAAAATGAAGGTACAGCCCAAGCACCTTGGCTCTGTTGGATTGAGCTGCTTTTATTTGGCCATAAAATCAAGTTAAGAGGAAAGGAATGTCCCACTGGCAACTGACTTGATCCGTATAAGTCAGTATAAGCTCACAAGTTTCAGACTTGAGAATGGAAAAGACTGTATTGGTAAAGCTGTATTGGAAAGTCAAACCTACTACTGCCTTTCAATTTCTGCAAATCTATTATTCACTCATTCACGAGAACATGCCATGTGAAAGGAAAAACAGGCTTAATTTTGAAAGAAGAGAAGCTCAACTTAAGACATGCCACTGCAGGATGATATTTTCTTTTTTTTTTTTTTTTTTTTTTTTGGGTACCAAATTACTTTATTTGAAGGAATGGTACCAATGAAAGAACTTGGTGGACGTTGATACAACTTATAGAAAAGGTAAACCCAACACGCATGCACTGCCCTATGGCTCTGGGGAAACCGGCATAAGGTTTAGCTCTCATCATCACTGCTTCCCAGAGTGTGCTTGTCAAAGAGATACTCTGCCAAGCCAGAATCCGGCGCCCCCATCTTGCGCAAGTTGGTTACGTAGTCACCCAATTCTTTGATGGACTTCACCTGCTCATTCAGGTAATGGGTCTCAATGAAGTCACACAAATGGGGGTCATTTTTCTCAGTGGCCAATTTGTGCAGTTCCAGTAGTGACTGATTCACCCTTTTTTCCAAGTGTAATGCACACTCCATTGCATTCAGCCCGCTCTCCCAGTCATCTCGTTCTGGTTTCTTGATATCCTGAAGGAAGATTCGGCCGCCTCGTTGGTTCTGCAGCTTCATTAGTTTCTCAGCATGTTCCCTCTCCTCATGAGATTGGTGAAGAAAATATTTGGCAAAGTTCTTCAAAGCCACATCATCACGGTCAAAGTAGTAAGACATCGACAGGTAGACGTAGGAGGCGTAGAGCTCCAGGTTGATCTGGCGGTTGATGGCGGCCTCTGAGTCCTGGTTGTAGTTCTGGCGCACCTGCGACGGGGATGTGGTCGTCATGGCGGGCGGCTGGGGAGAGGCGGCGGCGGCTGCGCGACACTGGGAGGCAGCTGGGAGCGGCTGGCCGACGGGGGCGAGCGCCGGGTTCCGTTCAAGCACTGTTGAAGCAGGAAACCACGGCGGCTCTCCGCGAAGACGTCTGGCAATATTTTCTAAAGCTAAGCCTTCTGTGTTGGCATTGTCTATCACTGCATTGGAGATCCAAGTAAAGAAGTGTGTAGAAGTAACAGAAGAAGTAGAATGTCTTCAGAAACAGCCCAAGACAAATGAGAGAAATTTGATCATCTGGAAAGAGCTTATATCCCAGTGTTTATCTTAATAATCATTGAACAAGTGTTCAAAACCAAATGTTCAGAAGTTGAGGATTATTTCTGGGAGTACTACACGGAAACTAAACCATAGTTACCACAGAATCACACATCTTCCAACAACTCCTGAAATGGTTCTTTAATCAGATTAGTACAGCAACAAAATCTATTCTCTGAATCCTTTCTCCACAACCCTGAGCTATGAATTCATTAGTGCAATAATGGATTTAAGCTGTGAAGTCTCAAAATATAATAACTAGATTAACATTGATGTTCTCAGACTTGGGAGAATTTCATTATGCTATAGTAGAATTATGTTTAGATTTGAATTCTTCTGAGAAGCCTACTAATCAAAGCATGAAACTAATGACAAGTCTAGGAAGGTAAACTGAACCTTCATTTCTAACATTGATCCAAATAGTTATATTGGATCAATATATTATATTCAGGTAGTATTGAAAATGGTAACCTACTTAAATCATCTTAAGCATGCTTTTTAAATTGTGAGGTTAACATTTAAACCAACATTGCACACATGTATTTTTCAGACATATCAAATTACTATTCTAGGCAGTACAAATGGTTTCTTAGTACTCATAATGGGAAATGATAGAAAATCCAAAGATGTGGAATTATTTCTGCATAGCAATTACATTTAAATTTGAGGGCACTTTATATAAAGCAAAAACACAGACCCGGTAAGCTTGGCAAATTCATTAAGTAATTGTGAATATTCTTTCTAGAACACAGGTCATGTTTATATCCATGATAACAATTTCTTGATGATAACCTCAATCTAGTCCCATCAAGAAAATTAATTTCTCTTGTAACAAAATAAATTACCACTCAAAAAACTTGCTTTACCCCACCAAAGAAAGTGCACACTAGATTTAACACTCTAGAAGTTTTTACTAACAACTGGTTTGATAAAATCACCACTCCCTAATTTAGAATTTTGTTTAAAAGGAAGAGACTATACTTTCAGTAATGCTCATACTGTGCCAAAACAGTGTTAAGTAAGTAGGCACCCTCATGATAGGCAGTGTTTAGGATTTCCCATGTAAGTTAGTGAATGTAAAGAGGTCTACAGTTAAAGTGTTGTAAACAGTCACTAAGTGCAAAAGTGTAGCCTGACTCCATCCAGAATGGCTGTAACCAATTATGATTTACTTTTGACATCATGTTATGGATGAATATACACTAAAAAATAAACCTAAGAAACAAGAGTAATACCTAAAGCTATACATAACTTTGGTAAACTATGTTTGGGGATAACTCTTTAAGTTTTTCCAAATGGCTGATACAAAGGACAGAGGTAGCCTAACAAACTACCATTATGTTTGGTACTAAAGAATATATTTTTCAATAAAATTACTGAAATGCAAAAAAATACAATAGAGATACACAAACAACAGATTTGAAATCATGGAAGGAAAAAGCAGCGAAATAGAGAAAGAACAACTGAAATAGGAAAGAAAAGAAGAACAGAGAGAGGAAGGAGTGGAAAAAATTGACCAAGGGCTCTGGGAGTTGAATGATAACACAAAGAACACCAGAATATGTGTTGTGGGAGTTCCAGAAGGAGATGAGAGGGGGTAAGGGGCAGAAAGAATATTTGAGGAAAGAATGGCCCAAAATTTCCCAAATCTCATGATAGACATGAATATATGTGTCCAGGAAATACAGCATACTCCAGTTGGAATAAATCCAAATAGACCTACCCAAAGACATATAATATGCTGAGATGGAGAAAATTCTGGAAGCAACAAGGGAAAAGTGAAACATCATATACAAGGGATTTCCAATAAAACTCAGTGCAGATTTCTCATCAGAAACCATGAAGGAGAGAAGACAGTGGTATGATTTAATTAAGATACTGAAAGAGAAAAACTTTGAGTCAAGGATTCTTTATCCAACAAAAATGTCCTTCAAATATGAAGGTTGGTTTAAAATATAAGTGGTTCCCAAATATATTCTCCCATTGAGTAGGCTGCTTTTTCACTTTCTTGACAAAATCCTTTGAAGTGCAAAAGGTTTTAATTTTGAGGAGGTCCCATTTATCTATTTTTTCTTTTGTTGTTCATGCAATGAAACGATTTCCTATAACAAGATCTCGTAGATGCTTCCCTATACTATCTTCTATGAGTTTTATGGTCTTGGCTATTATCCTTAGGTCTTTGATCCATCTTAAGTTCATTTTTGTATAGGGCATGAGATGGTGATCCTCTCTCATTCTTTTGGCTATGGATATCCAGTTCTCCCAGCACCATTTGTTGAAGAGGCCATTCTATCCCAGTTGAGTGTGCTTGGTGGCCTTGTTGAATATCAGCTGACTGTATATGTGAGGATCTATATCAGAACTCTCAATTTGGTTCCAATAGTCAGTATGTCTATCCTTGTGACAACACCATGCAGTTTTGCTTTTTTATTTTAAGGAAGTACTGGGGATTGAACCCAGGACCTTGTACATGGGAAGGAGACACTCAACCACTGTGCTACATTTGCTTCCCAAAGAGAGTTGGCTTTTTCATTTGTTTGTTTTGTTTTTAGGAGGTAGTGGGGAATGAACCCAGGACCTCGTACATGGGAAGGAGGCATTCAACTATTTGAGCTACATCTGCTCCCAATACCATATAGCTTTGTAGTATGCTGTAAAGTCAGGTATCATGATTCCTCCAATTTTGATTTTCTTTTTCAATGTTTTTGGCTAATCAGGGTTCCTTGCCCTTCCAAATAAATTTCATAATTAGCTTTCCCAATTCAGTAAAAAATGCTGTCATTTTTATTGGGATTGTGTTAAATCCGTAAGTCAATTTGGATAGGACAGGCATCTTAATGATATTTAGTCTTCCAATCCATGAACATGGAATAATCTTCCATTTATTTAGGTCTTCTTTGATTTTCTTTAACAATGTTGTGTAGTGTTCTATGTACAAGTCTTAACAACTTTAGTTAAGTTTATTCCTAGATATTTCTTTTAGTTACTATTGTAAATGGAATTTTTTCCTTGATTTCCTTTTCAGTTTGCTCATTATTAGTGTATAGAAATGCTAATGATTTTTGTGTGATGCTCTTATATCCTGCCACTTTACTGAACTCGTTTATCAGCTCTAGAAGTTTTGTTGTAGATTTTTCAGCACTTTCTACATATAGCATCATGTCATCTGCAAATAGTGAAACAGTTCCTTCCATCTGCCCCATGGGATCTAAGGACCTTCTCAATCGGAAGCAGTGTGCATCACCATCCCCAAATCCTCAAGATTGAGGAACAAACAAACATAAGGGGGAAATGCAACTATGGATTAAAGTATTATTATTATTATTATTATTCTGGTAATGGAAGAACTTGTAACAGTGATATAAAGACAGTGGTCACCAAAGGTTTTGAGGGGAGGAGAAGGAAGAATAGGTGTAACACGGAGCATTTTTGGGACACTGGAATTTTTCTGCATGACAATGGTATGACGGATACAAACCATCACACATTTTGTCAAAACCTATAAAATTGTGCAGTGCAAAGTGTAAATCATAATGTTAACTAGAGACCATGGTTAGTAGCAATGCTTTAATACATGTTCATCAATTGAAACAAATGTACAACACTAATGAAAGATGTTAATGGGGGAAAGTGTGGGAAGGGGAGGGGTTGGGGTATATGGGAATCCCCTATATTTCTGATGTAACATTTATAATCTAAAGCTTCTTTCAAAATAAAGATAAAAAGAAGTAAAGGAAGATAAAATAATATTGCATTGAATATAGAGAACATTAATAAAGATACAAAAAATAGAAAAAAGAACAAAACAAATTCTGGATTTGCACATACAATACCTAAAATGAAAAATTCACTACAGGGGCTCAAGAGTAAAGAAGAAAAATGACCAAACGTGAATATAGACTGATAGTATGCAAGCTGAGGAGTAGAGAGAAAAAAGAATGAAGAAATATGGAACAATACTAAGTGTGCCTATATATGTATAATGGGAATATGAATTAGAAAGGAGAGAAAGGAGAAGAAAAAATACTAAAAGAAATATTGTACGATAGATGTTACCATTGTAGGAAACTGGGTAAAAGGCACATGGGCTCTCTCTATATTATTTCTGAAAATTGCATGTGAATCTACAATTACCTCAAAGTAAAATTTTAAATTATAAAAAAGATAATGGCAGAAAACTTTCCAAATTCATTGAAAAACAATTATCTACATATCCAGTATCCTCATAAACTCTAACTAGGATAAACATAAAATAGATCCACAAACAGAAACATCAGAGGAAACATTCTAAAAGCCAATGAAAAGGAGAAAATCTTGAAAGCAGGAAGAGAAAAACGACTTTGCCGCTAACAAAGGAACTGCAGTAAGATTAAAAGCTGACTTCTCATCAAAAACAACTGAAGACAGAAGGAAGTGGGATAACATATTCAAAGTAGTCAAAGAAAAAAACGATCAATGATGAATCCTGTAGCAAAGTTATCTTTCAAAAACGAAGGGAAAATAAAGACATTCCCAAATAAAGCTGAGAGAATTTGCTGCCAAATGTCTAGCCTTATAAGAAATACTCAAGGAAGTTCTTCATGCTGAAAGTAAGTGACCCCAGATGGTAATTCAAACACACACAGATGCACACATACAAATAGCGCCAGTAAAGGCAATCATGTAATTATAAAGGACATAAAGAAGTGTTATATAATTGCCAATAACAGCACAAAGGAGGTGGGTGGAAACAAGGAAGGACTGGTCTAAGGAAATGACTCCAGGTGATAACTTGGAATCCACAGGAAAAAATGAATAAAACCAGAAATTTTAAGTAAGAAGGTTAATATAACAAAAGTTATAAATATAGACTTGCTTTCCTTATCTCAGCTTCTTTGTATTGTTGGGTTAGTAACATTTAGAAATACCTTTCCAGACAGTAAAGGAAGAAGTAAAACTAGCTTTAATCAAAGATGATATGATCTTAATGCAGAAAATCCTAAGAAATCTACCAAAAAGCCATTAGACATAATAAATGAGTATATCAAGAGTGCAGGGTACAAGATCAATATATATGATTTGCAACCTCAGGCAATGCAGTGGGAAGTAGGACCAGGTCAGTGACTGGACCTCCACTCTGGTCCGGGAATTGGGAGAGGGATTTCTGCCCCCGTGGCCAAGGTGAATGCAAAGGGCCATGCTGAGGGCTCCCCACAGGAAGGGGTGGAAGGAAAGAGGAGGGGAGAAGGCACTGAGCTGCTTTGGGGAGAAGCTTAGGCTGACCATCGGGATCCTGTTCTGCCTCAAAAGACCAAGCCATGGATCCTCTACTCCTGACAGCCTGATGGAAGACTAACTCACACCAGCTCATATTTTAAGACTCAACTAAAAAATCATCTTCTCTGGGATTTCCGGGAAGATGGTGAATTAAAGAGATGCAGGGCTAACTTCTCTCTCAGAAAAACAGCTAGCAGACAGGCAGAAATTGTCTCAAACAACTGTTCTAGGGCTCCGGAGACCAGGCAATTACTGTGAAGCATACAGGAAAGAGCGGGACAAAGAGACAGAGAAACTGTGGTCAGAGACTGTGAGTAACTCGCTCAGCCCCAGCTCCTGGCACACATCCCCCACTTTCAGGGCAAACAGCTATGGGTTGTCCAGGCCCTGTCTGACAGGCAGCTACGGACTGAGAGGGCCACGAAAACCCACTTCCCCAAGAACAGAGAAGGACACAGCCTAGTAGTGACATAACTTTTGGCTGGTAAATTTATACTGCTGGGTCCCGTGGTTTCAACCAACCCAGCCAGAAGATGTCCTGCCAGTATTTCGACCGGTGTCAGAGGAAGCAAGGCAGAGAGCTAAAAAATATCCTGCCTTCTGAGGGCTGTGGGAATACGTTGCCAAAGACTGCCATCTGCTGGGCAGGCCAGGAAAACACAGCCTTTGGAAGCATAATTAAAGGCTTTTTGACGTCTTTCCTGACCCTCTCCCCAGGGACATTTGGAACTGGTTCTGTGCCCCCTTCGTGAGTCCCCAGTAACTTTTTGGTTGGGTAATACTGACGATCCAACTTTCAGAGAAGAGCATTAACATAAAGCCAAACAACAACAAAATATTAGATAAAAGAGAAAAACTGACCTTCAGAATAAACTCGTCCAAATAATCAGATACCCAGGAATCAACAAAAAAATACAAGCCATACTAAGAAACAAGAAGATATGGCCCGTCAAAAGAGCAAAATAAAATGGCTAAGAAGATACAAAATTTGGAACTACTAGTCAAAGATGTTGAAACGAATCTCATAAATAGATATGTAAAGAAGAATTTAAAAGCATGTAAAGAAAAATAACAGATCTTATGAGAATGAAAGGCACAACAGATGAAATTAAGAATACACTACTTTACATACATTACTTTCATAATTTGTAACAAAAGTTTCACAATAATGCAAGGTGTTGGGGTGATGTATGGGAGCCCTGTATGATGCTATGCATGCTTGTTTTGTAAGTTCACAACTTTTACTATATGCTTATTGTTTGTGTAGGTTCATGTATGAATGATATACTTCAATAAATTTTTTTTTAATGAAGAAAAAAGAAAGAATACACTAGAGGACTACAACAGCAGATATGAAGAAGCAGAAGAAAGGATCAGCAAGCTAGAAGACAGGGCATACAAAATTGAACAGACAGAAGAACAGATACAGAAAACAATGGAAAAAAATTGAGCAGGATCTGAGAGAACTGAATGACAACATGAAGCGCACAAACATACACATCATGGGTGTGTCAGAAAGAGAAGGGAAAAGGGACAAAGAATATTTAAGGAAATATTGGCTGAAAATTTCCCAAATCTTATGAAAGACATAAATGTAAGCTATGGACTATGGTTAGTGGTAATATTTTGATGTACTTTTAATCAATTGTTACAAATGCTCCACAATAATGCAAGGTGTTGTTGGTGGGTTGATGTATGGGAATCCTGTTATGCAAGATTGCTTTGTAAACTCGCAACTTCTCCAATAAAAATAAAATAAAATATAAAAAAAATTAATCAGATGGATCATAGGCCTAAACACAGGAGCTAAAACTATAAACCTTTTAAGAAGAAAACATAGGAGAAAATCTTCATGACCTCAGCTTTGGCAAAAGTTTCTTAGGTATGACACCAAAATAGCAAGCAACAAAAGACAAAATAAATTGGACTTCATCAAAATGAAAAAAACCTGTCCATAAAAAGACACTATCAACAAAGCAAATAACCCACAGATGGGAGAAAATATTTGCAAATCATATAACTAGTAAGGGACTAGTGTCCAGAGGATATAAAGGCCTCTTGCAATTCAAACACAAAAAGACAAAACCTTATTAAAAATGGTCAATGCATTAAATAGACATTTTCTAAAACGACATACAAATGGCCAGACAAGCACATGCAAAGATGCTCAACATCATTATTCAGGGAAATGCAAATCAAAACCACAATGAGATACTGCTTCACACCCTCTAGGATGGCTAGAATAAAATAAAAGGAAAATAAGAAGCACTGGTAAGGATGAGAAGAAATTAGAACTCTCATATGTCAGTGGTGGGAATGTAAGATGGTTCAGTCACTATGTAAAACAGTATGACGGTTCCTGGATAAGTTAAACATAGAATGACCATATGACACATCAATTCCACTCCTGGATATATACCACCTAAAAGAATTGAAAACAAATGAAAACTTGTACACAAATGTTCATTGCAGAGCTATTCACAGTAGCCAAATGGTAGAAACAATCCAAATGCCCATCAACGTTGAATGGATACACAAAATGTGGTATATCCATAATGATGGAATGGCAATTGACCAATAAGGGAATAAAGTATTTATACATGCTATTTTTTTTTAAGGGTCACACTTAGAGTCTTTTTATTTAAATATTTTATGATATACATACAAATATAATCTCCCAAGAACAGATGTAAAAACTAATACAAATCACCCTTGCAGGAACAAAGACTACCACTTAGAAAATGTGATTTCACTATACCCAAGACATAGGCTATGGTTTTCAAGCCTGCCCAAGGAGGAAGTTTAAGACCACGTTTTGTTTGTTCTGAGTACACAGGCTATATTTACATTTCCACACAGTAGATATTCTTGTTGTATACATGCTAAGTCCACATTAAAACAAACAAACAAACAGAAAAAACCCCAACCCAACAATTACTGAGTAAAAACTTGTAGATCACAGCAGCAGCAGTGATACCCATCTTGGCCACAGACATATGGTATCTAAAATTATTTGCCCTTTACAGGTAACATAGATAGTGGGGGCACATTGTCTAAATCCTTTACACAACACAACTCAACAGTATTTTTAAAAACGTGACGAAAGTGAATTTTTCTTTTATTTCCTTAGAAAAATATCTCGAAAGTCAAGAAATTAGTTTTAAAAATTATGAAATTTATTTTATTGTGGGAAATAGTTATATAATTTATTGCTGACATGCACATATGTTTTGAAACACACAAGACATTATATTTTCTAGGAGTAATAAAAATACAGTCTAGTTAGGAGCCAAAAATCTCAATTTTTAAAAAAGGCAAGGATGTTGTGCAAAATCAGGTCAATTATTTGAGGTTTTTATAATATAATATAATATTTATCACTAGTAGTAAATTATGACCAGCCAATGACTTTGAGACATAAGAATCACAATCAAGATTTCAAACTCCTAATTCTGGAAATTATACGGTCTTTTGATATTTTGGGCAACTGTAGATAAAAGAAGGTGGTTTGTAAAATTCACTTTAATTCCACAAATACTTATTTGGCACCTGTAAGGCCCTGAAGATATATAGAGTAGTGGACAAAATAGGCATGGTTCCCACTGCAGTGGAGGGTATAGTCCATTGGTTAATTTAGCTGCACTAAACTGTAGCAGTTTAAGAGAGAATGAATCCTGAGGTTTTTTCCATAGTATATTATTACTATAATGAAAGCAAAAAAAATTAACAAGGCTGGTAGCCCAGACTGTAGAAATGTATGGAGTTATCTTTGGGTAAACGAGTTGCTGATAATCTGCTCACTGCAGTGTAGTATATAATACAGATCTGCAATGTTAAATGTTAATATGGTATGCAAAGAAGGCCAATCAGTTTTGTGGGTTGGTTTATTGGATGGCTGACCGATTGGACACACTGTATTAATTTATTACATTGTTAGAGGCCAAGTTTACTCTTTATTTATCTTGCTTTTTGAATACTGTTTGGTCCCGTCTCATTAAAAGACACTTAAGAAACAGCATCACTAAATCACGGAGCATTTCTAAAGTACACTCCTGGAAGCAGAGGCAATGTGGTCCTTTGCACATTAGTGACTGAGAAAAATGTAAGCCCAACGCACATGTTTGTATGTCTGTAAGGCTCATGAAGAGCCAAGTACCTGAAAACATACAATCAGGAACTTTAATGGACCTTGGAAACATTATGCTAACTAAAAGAAACCAATCACAAAAGATCATGTATTGCATGATTCCATTTATATGAATGTCCAGAACTTGCACATCTATAGAGACAGAAAGTAGATTAGTAGTTCCCTAGGGCTGAGGGCAATAGGCAGACTGGGAGAGGGTGATAGCTAAAGGATATGGGTTTCTTTTTGTGATGAAAATGTTCTAATATTGATTGTGGTGACTGTTGCAGATATTCGTGAATATACAAAAAAAAGTTTGAATTATACACTTTAAATGGTTGAAGTGTGTGACATGTGAATTGTATCTCAATAAAGCAGTTTGAAATATTTTTAAATTAAATCTATGCAACAGTTGCAAATAACAAAGACTATATATGTGGAGAAGGACAAGAGGAAACTGCAGAAAAAATGAATATATTTAGGGTAGCTTTGTTTTCTTTATTGTTAAAATGTTTGTAAAATATGCTTAATGAATTACTTAAAAACTATAATATAGAAATGTTTGTAACTCACCTTTATAAATAAGAGGTTTATCTTTATCCTCTGTCTTCTCCCTACTAGCCAATTCAAGAAAATCTTCGATCAAGTCCAGAGATATGAGAGACTGGCTGAACACTAGCCTAAAAAAAGATAGAGATTAAGGTTCATGGATTAGAAAACTCATATAGTAAAATTATCACTTCTTCCTAAATTGATCTATAAATTTAATGCAATTCTAACAAAAAATTCCAGCAAAGATTTTTTGTAGATGTTAACAAACTGATTCTAAAATTCATATGGAAATGCAAAGCATGTGGAATAGCAAAACAATTTTGAAAAAGAAAAACAAAGTTGGAGGACTAACACAACATGATTTCAACACTAATAAAGCTGTGATGGTTTGAAGGTGAATGGACCCCAGAAAATTATGTTCTTAAAGTTAATCTGTTCCTGTAGGTGTATACCTACTGTAAGTATGGCCTTTTGATTAGGTTACTTTAGTTAGGGCATGGCCCAGAGTGCACCTTAATACTCTTACTGGAGTTCTTTATAAGAGAATGTAATTCTGAGAGAGAAAAAAAAAAAAAAAAAAAAAAAACCACAGAAGCCAGAAGCTGAAAGCAAGGAAACCTGGAAAAGAAGGGAGAGACCAGCAGATGCTGCCATGTGCTTTATTATGTGACAGAGGAGTCTAGGATAGCCGGCAGCTGGTCTGTGGGGAGAAAGTATTGCCTGATGATGCCTTGATTTAGACATTTTCATAATCTCAAAACTGTAAGCTTGTAGCTAAGAAATCCCCATGGTAAAAGCCAACCCATTTTTGGTATATTGCCTTTGGCAGCCTAGCAGACTAAAACAAGTAGTATAAACAGTGTGGTATTGGTGATGGAATAGGCACATAGATCAATGGAAAAGAAAAGATTCCAGACATAGATCCATATGATATGGTTAACTGATTTTTTGACAAAGGTGCAAAAGCAATTGAATGGAGAAAGAATAATCTTTTCAACAAATGGTCTTGACAAAATTGGACATCCACATTAAAAAAAAAAAAAGAACTTTGACCTAATTCTCACAATTTACTCAAAAATTAACTCAAAATGGACCATAGATCTAAATGCAAAACATAAAACTACAGAAGTTTTAGAAAGAAAACCTCAGAGAAAATCTTGCATGACACCACAAAAGCATGATCCATGAAAGAAAATATTTGATAAATTAGACTTCAAAATTAAAACTTTTGTTCTGCAGAAAATACTGTTTAGAGGATATGAAAAATAAGATCTTCCTACTACAAAGAGTATTCCTGTACTTTAAAACTATACATTTTCCACAACATTGTCATTCAATTTCTCTATCCCAGTAGTTTTCTAAATCTGTTATAGCATGATAACTATTTATTCACACAAAATGTTCTGTAAAAGTTAACATAAAATAGATAATAAAAGTCATTAGGGGGGGCGGATGTGGCTCAAATGGTTGGGCGTCCGTCTGCCGTATGGAGGGACCTGGGTTCTGTCCCCGGGACCTCCCGGTAAAATAAAAAAAATAAAAAAAATAAAAAAAAAATATATATATATAGAAGGCACATGGGCTGTGTGCTGGTGAGCCACCAGGCCCCGGGAGCCATGCAGCAAGATGATGACGTAACGGGGCAGAGACAGGACGAGATGCTCTGAAAGCTCTGAAAACCAGGAACCGAGGTGGCGCAGGTGGCGGAACGCCTCTCTCCTACATCAGAGTTCTCCAGGATCGAGTCCTGGTGAGGACTGGAGGAGAGGGATGGGAAGAGATGGCAGGAAACAGACACAGAGAGTTGCCCAGCGAATGGACACAAAACAGCAAATGGGGAAGGGGGGAAGGGGGGGTTTAAAATGGA
Organism: Tolypeutes matacus; assembly: GCA_026826555.1. Classification (NCBI taxonomy): domain Eukaryota; kingdom Metazoa; phylum Chordata; class Mammalia; order Cingulata; family Chlamyphoridae; genus Tolypeutes; species Tolypeutes matacus. Next base: position 801,060 of record JAKSZT010054528.1, read on the forward strand.
TAAAGTAAATAAATAAATCTTAAAAAAAAAAAAGTCATTAGGGAATAAGGGAGGAAAAGGTTCGAAAACTCCTCTCCATGTCTCCAATTTGCTGGTGCTCTGTGAAACAGTTTGAAAACTACTCTGCTCTATCCCATTGGTGAGAAATAAATGGACCTAAATAGACACTGGAAATGAAAAAATTCTAGAAGGAGAATGTGTGAGGGCTCATGCTTTCCTTATTTATGCAAACAAAGTAGTTCAATATGCAAGATCCCAGACACCTATGGCAAGCATGCTTTTGTGGTTTTGTTTTGATGCTGAAAGCTGTACTACAAAAGAAAGAGATAGTCATGACTCCAAAAGATCCTTCAAAACTCACTGCTAGATGTCTTCAGACACATTGAAAAAAGAAAAATTCAAGCTATGAAATTTCTATTGGAAAAACCACATATGCATTTTTTATTGTATGGTTTCTTGAGTTCTGCACTGTTGGAGCCTGTTTCCTGGTTGCCTATTCCTAGAATATTAAGGAAATGAATTGACTCTGGTGCTCAGTTTAAATGAGCAAGACCTTGACCTCAGCGTTGATTCCCTCAGTAGTTTATATTTCCCAGAATCAAAAACTTCACTGGACCAATACTTACTAGGTTACAAATTACAGAGGATAAAAATTAAGTTTCTGTTAGTTTCTGTACATGGAAAACTTAAAATCTTAGAAATACTAATTATTTAATTGGAACTAATTTGAAATTTTAATTACTATTCTGGAAAAAAGTTGACCTTAGCTATTAAGGGACCACTAAACTCAGATAAGTCTCACTCTGAAAAAGGAAATGAGTTATTAGGATTAAGTGGTGATATACTAATATTTGCCTCTGTTAACCATTTCCAGTTGAAGATAACATGAAGAATTATTGTCCTGACTGGTGATTTTCATACTTGTATGACAATATTTTGATTTTATCTATTTAATTAATGACTCAGCTAAAAATATAAAAGCAACAGTTATGAAATTCACACAAAACAAAAAGGAAGGAAGACACAGTCAAATTTTATTATTCAAATGATAGAAAATAAGACAGAAGGACTGGGCTGAAATAGCAGTGTGCTGGAGTTGGCTATAACTAGCTTGATTCAGAAAAGCAGAATGTTAGTATCTCTTTCCACCTACTGCTTCTTCAATGGGTAGCTTTATATTGGCCATGGTGGGATTATTTACACCATGGAAATTGACAAATGCTAAAAATCAGGGCTTTTCCTGCTTGCTTTCTCTTATCATCATCATCATCATCATCATCATGACCACCATCAATATTTGGAGAACCAGTTGTTAAACATTTATCAAGTACAGCACTGGATAATATCAATAAAATTCATTTATCACTCGCCCTGTGGAATATCAAGTTTTCATTTGGGTTCTACAGAGCAACTGCACAAATAGAGAATGGGCAAAACTGATTTGACAGTGGTTCTTCTAAAAAAACGAGAGGGGGGGGTGGAGAAAGTCTTAGTTGATTACAAGTTCAATATGAACCAATAGTGTTATTTATATGTTGGAAAACCTCAATCTTGGACTGTATGAATGGAAGTATAGGGTCTAGCATTAACAAGAACCAGCCTCACTATAACTCTGTGCTAAAAATAACTCCGTTGAAGTATTTTGTTCACGGGGACCACATTTTGAGATGGGTGCTAAAACAATGAGATATATCCAAGACCAGGTAGTCAAGACTGAACTTTTGCCATACAAAGAATAAATCAAGGGAACTGAGAAGAAAAAGTTAACAATCACTGATAATCACTCTCTCATCACGAGAGATAAACCCACCATTATTTGAAGAGGAATAAATTGAAATAGTTGTAATGATGTCTGCAAGCTACTTTGAAATGCATCAGGAAAATAAAATGGATGGATAAAGGGAAAGATAAATACATGATAAAGAAAATACAGTAAAATGTTAATTGTATAACCTAGGTGATAGGTCTATGGGTATTCACTGCTTTTCTGATTTTCAGGGTTGTTTTTGTTTTTTGTTTTTTTTTTTTTTTTTTCAAATTTAAATAATAAAATATCTGACAAGTAAAGAATGGGGTAAATCACAATTCTGGAAATGCATAGTGTTATAGTTGTAACATTGCTAATATTACCAGTTTGGCTTATAACTAAAAATAATGACAAGAATTTAAAAAAAGGCAGTAAAAAAAACAACAAAATAAAATAGCAAAGTAATACAAGAAAAACATTTTTAAAATAGCAAACAACAACAACAAAAAAGGAGATATGTTCTACTTGTAGACTAGAGGGGACAACAGCTGAGGGGGTGAGGGCTACACTAAAGATAAGGATACCAACAATTTGAAATAATTAACTACAGGTTGCCAACTTAGATGGCAGATATTCTATCATGGGAGAGGCTAGGAGAACGTCTATGATGAACATGGTAGAAGATATTCCTACACTGGGGAGGAAATTAAAAGACCACTAGAATCCCTTCTAAACTCTTTAAATTCTCATACGATACTGTGGCAGTTTGATATTATTGATGAATTCCAAAACAAAATACTGATTATGTTTGTAAACTGGTCTGTTCCTCTGGGCTAGTGATACCCTTAGATTGTATTGAATTAAGTAGTTTCGCTTTTATTTGATTGAATTATGACTAGGGCTTTGGTTGGGCCATGTCAGTAGGATGTCGAGTCCCCGCCCCCTTGGTGGGTGGGGACTCAAAGAGAAAATGACGGCAGAGGAGACAGAGTTTTGATCCTGGAGCCCTGGGAAGTAAATACATAGAGAGGCAGGTACGTGAGGAAAGAGAGAAGGCTCCATTAGACACGGCAGAGGCCCAGGGAAGAGAGACGGGCTGTTTGTCTGATAGTTTATAGCTGGCCTTGTGAAGGGAGCAGAGCAGCTGAGCCTGGAGAGAAACAAGCCCCAGGAGAGATACAAGACTTATCGCAGCCTACAGCTGATATTGGAAGAAGCTGGGACCAGAGAGACAAGAGGGAGAGGAAGCCTGAACCCTTGCAGATGGCAGGAGCCATTTTGCTCCAACAAGTGGCAACAGACTTTGATGAGGGAAGTAACTTAGGCTTTATGGCCTGATAACTGTAAGCTTCTACCCCAAATAAATTCCCTTTATAAAAGCCAACAGATTTCTGGTATTTTGCACCAGCACCCCTTTGAATGACTTATACAGGTACCTAAATAAAAATAAATTACAAACAACAGAAGCTGAAAGTCAAAAACAGCATGTCAATGGCAATAATCTCTCCTGACCTATCAGAAACTCTGAACTCAAATAACCACTTCCAACTGGACAGCTCTCTTGGATACCTGATAAGTCTCTCAAACTTAACATGGCCAGAACAGAACTCTTGATTTACTCTGACAAATTTAGTTCTCCTCTAATCTTCTCCATCTTAGTAAATAATACCATAATCCACCAGCTACTTATACTGGAAGCCTAGGAGTTATCTTTGACTACTCTCTCCCTCTTAATGCCCTATATTTAATCTATCAAGTCTTATTGCTTCTACTCCAAAACATACCCATTACCTCCTCTACTACCGCCCCATTCCAAGCCAAAATCACCTCTTACCTGAACCACTTATTTCTGTATAAATAAAGTAGCACTATACAACCAAAATAACGTTTTAGCGAGCACTTACCAGATGCCAGGCACAGTGAATTAAAAAAAGAATAAAAGAGTCTCTATCTTCAAACAACTCACTATCCAGTGGGAACACAGACATAAAAACAAACAAGTATATATATTTATATATCATTTTACAAATGTTTGTATGTATTGTGAGAATTTTGATTTTTACCCATAATAAAAATAATCAAAAAAAAAAAAAAAAAAAAAAACAAACAAGTTCATCAGAATATGTTAAGAATAGATATATATATATAAAAGTGGTATGTAAATATTACAACAGAGGGTTTGTCTCTTTCCAGGAGAGTTAGAGAATTAAGTTTGAACAGTAATTTGATGAACAAGATTGGAGGTGGGAAAGCAGGGAAGGGAATGGGGGCAGGAATGCTACAAGAAAAAATAAACAGGAACAAAAAACAAAAAAAAATGTTTGATAAAGAATAATCAAACAAATGAAATAAAATAAAGCCTGAGAGATGCCTACTAGATTTGGGGATCAGATGGTCACTAGTGACCTTCAGGGGAGAAATTTCAATAAAGTTCCTGGGAAGAAGCCACATTGCCTGGATTGAAAAATTATTTGGAAGATGGGGAAATATAGATATCAATTACAAAGTGGGTTCAAGGAAATAAGTTCAAGGTGCAATCATTAGAGGTGAAAACAGTATTGAAGAAATAACCTGAATATGCAGTCTGAAGTAGTGGCTTAAAAGAAAGATAGTTGTTTGTATTGGCCTATTCCCATACTAACCAAAGATGAAACCAATTAGTTCAAGCAAATTGTTTAAAAAATAAAAACGTTGCCAGAAGTTTCATTTATATAATTAAAATAGGAAGGAACTTACACTTTATCCCCAATTTCCTCTGCCATTCGGAGAATTTCAAAAAGAAGTACCATTTTTCCAGAATGCTCTAAAACCTCAGCATCAGCATCTGTAACAAAATCTTTGTACCAGTCTGGAGCTGGGCTGCTTGGATTGGAAGAGGAAGTAGCTTTACCTAAACAAAATAAACAAAATATAAATAAGCTGGTAAACAAGGAAAGAAACTGGAATATCCCAAATGAGGGACTGAGAGAAGGACCAAGGGAGACAGAAATAGATCAACCCAGGGAGAAAGTAAGAAAGAAAGAGATGGAAGGGGGGAGGGAAATAGAGAAAGAGACAGAGAAACAGATATATATACACAGACCTCAGGATAAAGAGAAAAAAACATGACAAGGTAGTGGGGTGGGAAAGGGAAGGGAGAAGGGAGAAATACTGTACTTGGAAAGAGGTGGAGAGGTCCCAAGAAAGGGAGAAAGGGAAAAAAAGGCAAAGAGTGAAAGGCATGCACATACATGCGTACACAGGGAGGACAGGCATGGGAGTGGGGAAGAGGAAGAGATCCCAAGTAAGAGAGCAAGCAAGAAACAGAGACTGAGAGAGGGCAAGTGTGAAAGAGCAGAGACAGAGAGAGACACCTCTAGAGAGAGGGAGAGAGAGAGAGGCTCAAAGAGAGATCTCCAGAGACAGAAAGACTCCCAGTCCCTAAAAGTCTGAAATGCCCTCCCCAATACACCCCAAGAGACAGAGACCAAGAGAGAGAGAGAAAGAGAAAGAAAGGCAGGAACTGACTCAGAGGTGAAGAGACGAAAGACCCTGGGGACAGGAAACATTTCAATGTGCTGCTACAATTCTGGAAAAACAAGGATTGACTACAGAATCATGTTAAATCATTTTATTTTGCCCACAATCTTTGGCTATAAAAGATGTAAAAAGAAAGTAACACAAAATAACCTATTAAAGGAGCTAAACAGTTCAATTCAAAATAAGGAATATATAGGTGTAATCTATTTATGTACCTTCTCTCAATTGCATTTTTTTAAATACAGAGTTCTTATGTACCACTCTATTAACAACTTGCATTAGTGTGGTACATTTGATGCAATTCATGAAAGGACATTTTTATAATTGTACTATTAACTATAGCCCACGGTTTACTTTAGGGTTCACTGTTTATGCTATACAGTCTTATGGATTTTTTAAAAAGATTTATTTTAATACCATAGTTATAACCTAAAGTTTCCCCTTTTAACCACATTCAAATATACATTTCAGCGCTGTTAATTAAGTTCACAATGTTGTGCTACCATCACCACCATTCATTATAAAAAAAATTCCATCACACAAAATAGAAACTCTGACAATTGCTTTTTTTTTTTTTTTTTTTTTTTTGGTGCACCATTCCTGGAAGTACTGCAATACCAGGTTGATGCGTGGAGTGGATGGAGCAAGCCCCTTTTCCACATCCCTGTTCCAAAAACCAATTTAATACGCTGTCCTCATATCGAGGACATATCAGATATTAAACTGATAAGAACAGATACTACACTTGATCTTAGCCAAAAGGCCGAGAAGCGATGACAATTGCTTTTTAATGAAGCGTATTTAAATTTTTAATATACACTTTTTACTGTAAAATATTTTAAGTATTCAGAAAAGTTTATAGACTATAATTAACAGGGCTGCTCTCACACCCATTTCCATCAAATTTTCATACTGTTAAATCTGCTTCCGATGCAGGTGAAGCCTAATGTGTGTCCATTCCCAATGCCATTCTCATTTTTCCCTCCCTCCTTTCCCAGAGATAACTAAAAGCCTAAATTGTATATTTAACATTTCTATGCCTGTTTTTATATTTTAACTATGTGTGTATCCCTAAACTGTACATTATCTTTGCATGCTTTTAAAACTATATGTAAATGTACCACTGTTTGTATCATACTGCAAATTACTTTTTCATTCAATGTAGCTTTTCACTCAGAGAGACTTATTCATGTTGCTTCATGGAGCTCTTATTCACTCATTTCAACTGCCACGTAGTATTCCATTCCATAATTTATTAGTTGTCTTGTTCATGGACATTGAGTTTCTTTTAAAAAATTTTATACTATAAAAAATGCGGCAATAAGCACTCAATGCTGTTGAATTATATTTTTCTAGACTACTGTCTCCTTCATCTAAGTTTTAAGATTCATAGTATAGCTCTCCTTAAGACTTTAAAATTATCACTTTAAACTATCTATTTTATAGTATTTATCCAATAGTGCTATTATCTGAGGTTCTTAAGAGTCTAATCATACATTTCTTTTGTCTGCCACCTTTTCTCAGGTTGATTGCTAACTTATTTTCTTGCTAACTTTTCTAAAGATCAATTGCTTCCTCAGGTATTCTATTAATTTTTTGTTGTCATTTCATCTTCAGTGTAGCTATAATCTATGAAAATCCTGGGTAACCTAGGTTTAAAGGCTAGTCAGAGTGGTTCTTTACCTGCTTCTGCCAGGTTACCCCAGGGATCACCAATCTAAAATTAAGATTCTTGAGTAATGCAAATTCAAATTATAACCTGCATGATGACAAGCTCATGATTATGAATTCAAGGAAACTTTTTTCCTCAAGCCAGAGCCCAGGTCAAAATAGGCTTCCTTGTCATATCCCTGACTTAATAGGCAGATTTTCCCCCCCATCTATTCTTCTCTTTAAGAGATTCAGCTCGAAGAACAGGTCAAAGAACTCTCCACCTTACCACCTTATAATGGGCTCAAGGCCTTGTTATCCTGTCCCTGCATAGGTGAAAAAAACAGCTAGCTGCTAGTCTCAAAACTGGCACATCCTTAGGGCTTTCAAAGTGTACCTTCTTCGAATTGCTGTTTAAGTTATCAGTTCCCTCTTTTTTTCTGGCACCTGGTAATACCCAATACTTTTAGAGAGCTCATTATGCACTTATATTCAAACTACAGTGAACTACATTGCCGAAATACGCTACATACTAGCAAGATTCCATATAGTTCACTATGCCTTGAATATCTTATATGACTTTCTCCCCCTCTTTCCCTGGAAAACTTCTATTCATAACTTAATACCCCTCATGACTGAGAGATTAAATATACAAATGGACAATGACCAGGAACCTGACCCACTATCAACTGTATCAACTGTAAGGAAGCTTACAAGAGGCGATAATTTCTATATAAATTCAATAGATTCCATTCTAATTTTGATCTTACTGGATACAATCAGAGTCCCTTATAGAAATGTCTAGAAAAGTAAAAAGTGATCCAGAAAAATATGGGATACTTCAATTAATAAATATCCTAAGTATGTAATTAAAACTTACAAATAGACGTTTCATGCAGAATTATTTTATCATTCACATAGATTAATCACTTATATATCCTAAGCTTCTAGAGCAGTACCTGACACATAGTACTAAATAAATAAACTCTGACTGTATAGATGTGGTGTGTTAGTATTACTATTAAGGTTATACATTATAAACAAGGATTTTGTCACAAAAGTTTATATCCATACAATAAACTATACACATTTTAAAATGTAAATACTCTGATGAAGCATAATCTAAAAGTATTGAAGTAATAATAAATCTATCACTGAGATAATTTATAGTCGATTCCTCCTCACAAAATTTTCCTTCTAATAAAATGCTAAAACCCAGAAATGAGGATGCTACAAGGTAAATTTAAATGACTTATTCAAGATGCTGCTTATCAGAAAAACCAGAAAGCAATTGCAAAAGAAATAAAGAAATCAGCAACTCTTTGAAATGAAAAATGCAGCATAAATCATATTATTGCTCAGTCATAGCCATTGACTTATTTAACAATATCTATTTCAAATTCCAGACAGTACATTTTAGACCTTCAATACTTCCTATTCAGGTGTTCTTACATTTCCTATGAGAAAAAAAAATTTTTTTTTAAAGCTACACAGTATCAGCTATATGTGCTCATATACTGTGATGTACTCTGGCTTTTAGGGAGTTAATTTAGACCTAAATAACAAAAATAGTTTTTATCATCTATTAGTTCTGGAAAACATTCCTTGATAAACTATACTTGTACATAGCCGCAAAAATATAAAATGCAAAACAGCATGGTTGGGGAGCAGTTGTAGCTCAGTAGTTGAGCAACTGCTTCCCACGTACGAGGTCCTGAGTTCAAACCTCAGTACCCCCTTAAAAAAAAAACAGCATGCATGGTACTGGCATAAAGATAGACACATAGAACAATGAAAATGAACTGATGGTTCAGAAACAGACCCTCACATCTATGGGGTCAAGTGAATTTTGACAGGACTGTCTAACTCACCCAGCTCAGGCAGAACAGTCAATTCAACAAATGGTGCTGGAAATACTGGATATCCATAGCCAAAAGAAAAAAGAAGATCCCTATCTCACAATTTATACAAAAATTAACTCAAAATGGATCAAAGACCTAACTATAAAATGTATAACCATAAAGGTCCTAGAAGAAAGTGTAGGGAAACATCTTCAAGACCTGGTGGTAGGTGGTGGATTCTTAAACCTTTCACCAAAAGCACAAGCAACAAAAGAAAACATGGATAAATGGGACCTCCTCAAACTTTTGTTATTCATTTTTGAAACACTTTTGTGATTCAAAGGACTTCGTCAAGAAAGTGAAAAGGCAGCCCACTCAATGGGAGAAAATATTTGGAAACCACATATCTGATAAGGGTTTGATTTCCATTCTGTATAAAGAGATCATACAACTCAACAATAAAAGAGCAAGCAATCCTATTTAAAAATGACTTAAAATAGACTTTAAAAAAAAGACTTAAATAGACATTTCTCCAAAGGGGGAATACAGATGACCAAAAAGCACATGAACAAATGTTCAATATCACTAGCTATGAGGGAAATGCAAAATCAAAACTACAATGAAGTATCATCTTACAATGCATAGACTGGCCATTATTAAAATACAGAAAACAGTGCTGGAGAGGATGTGGAGAAATAGGAACACTCCTTCACTGTTGGTGGGAATGTAAAATGGTACAGCCTCTGTGGAAGACAGTTTGGCAGTTCCTCAGGAAGCTAAATATGGAACTGCCATATGATCCACCAATTCCTCTACTAGGAATATATGCAGAAGAACTGAAAACTGTGAAGCAAACAGACATTTGCACACCAATGTTCACAGTGACATTATTCACAATTGCCAAAAGATGGAAACAACCCAAGTGTACCTCAACCAATGAATGGATAAACAAAATGTGGTATATACATACAATGGAATACTATGCTGCTGTAAGAAGAAATGAAATTGGGACACGTATGATAACATGGATGAACCCTGAAGATACTACGTTAGTGAAATAAGCCAGACACAAAAAGACATGGTCTCACTAACATAAACTAAATACGAAGAATAAAAGCATGGAGTTAAAACCTAGAGTAATGGTTATTAGGAGATAAGAGGAGGGCTGAGAAGGTGTACTGATGCTTAATGTATGTGGGAGTTTTAATTAACTTGACTGTAAAAGTGTGGAAATGGATAGAGTTCATGGTTACACATTATACTGAGTAGCAGCAGGTTTATAAATGGGATTGTGGCCGAAAAGGGTAGTCTAGGGATGTAAATGTCAATTGAAAGAAAGCTAGAGAATAATCTAGGAACTGAATAACATAGTGAACTCACAGCTGGTGAGAATTGTGGTTAATAGCACAAATACAAGAAGGTCCTTCTATGAACTAGAACAAATGTACATCACTATTGCAAGGTGGTAAGAATGTGGAGAAGCATAGGAAAAATACAATTAATGTAACCTATGGACTATAGTTAACAGCAATACTGTTATATTCTTGCATCAATGCCAAAGATGTACTGTGTTAATAATGGGGGGGTATGGAAAAAATATACCAAATGTACACTATGGACCATAGTTAGTGGTAATAGTATGATGATTTTATCTCATAATCTGTAACAAATATTCCACAACAATGTAGTGTGTTGGTGGAGGGGTGTTGTATGGGAATTCCACACGTTCCTGATTGTTTTGTAAGTTCACAACCTCTCTAATAAAATTTAAATTTAAAAAATACATATGTATATACATATATAATGCACCCATACATAAATTACTTCTATTTAACTGTACACAGCTAAAATGAAACAAAGACCCTAGACAAAAGTAGTCAGTTTGTCTTTTGAAAAGCCCAACTTCTTCTGTCTGCTTTTGGCTCACAACATGTAGCCTCCTCCTCTTTGTCCCAGTGCTTCTCAACCTTTTTCACATTATAGCATATAGAGAGCAATAACATTTATATAGCACAATAGGAAAAATTGGAAGAGGCTTCTCATTACTGGAGGTGAACGAGCTGCCTCAGACTCCACCTGAAATTCCAAAGACTGAAGGAATCAATACCTCATCATACTTTTATGTAACTTACTTCATTGCACAGGCCATGCCATACTGGTTGGTCTACTCTATCTCTCACCAGAACCATAAATTATGAGGAAAAAATTCAACAAGAATATTTTAAGAAAATCATTCACAGGACTACATAAACTTTAAGTTATTTATTTCTAGTTAGGATATGAGACTTCACATCCTATGAGGAATTGTAAGTGGAAAAGGCAGATTGGGAGGCAGGTGAGGAGATAAAAGGAACGTCTCATTACCTTAAATTAAACTGGAAACGTTCATTTAGTATTCTCATTAAAACATTCTTTAAATCTAATTACAAGTTGAACACTGACAGTGAACTACCTTTATGGGGCAGCAGGAGGGAAGAACAAGGAGAGAAATTTTGTAGTTTCATTTTCACTATTCCTTTGATTTCTTAGAGAATAAACCAGGGTCTGTGGTTGGGCAGCCATCTGTCTATTCCACTGAGGTAGTGAAGAGAGAAATGATTGTCATGGAATCACCAAAATAGTGCAGCTGGAGGCCTGAGACATTCACCTGGATGGCCCCCCAAATCTCTCTTTTCTTCCTAGAAGAAGGTTAACTGCTTTGTTCCAGGATATCCAAATACCAAATATTTGAAACCATTACATTGATCGCTTTTTTCTGGGTGCCAATACTACAAACACTAGTATCCCATAAGACATCTTTACTCTGTACCATTCAGATATTTGTTCCTGGCTTTGAGCTCCTAGACACCCAGTTGGGCTGCACAAGGAGGATATGGAGACTCAACATTAATCCTTCAAACATATATATTGGTAAAGACAATTTAAGCCATTGGGAAGTTCAATCTAAGACTTTCATTATGTGTGCACCCATACACAAGAATAATAAAGAAAGCAAAAGGGGCTGACACAAACTGTACATGATACAGGGGAAACCTAAAGTTGACAAGAATTATAGATTATAAAGAATTACAAAGTAAAAAAATTTAACTATTAATATTAGTTTCACTGTATAAAATTAACTAAAATCACACTCAAATTACATGAACTGCTTCCAGTTATTCCCATTTAGTTAGTGAAAATACCATTGGTGGCTTTGAGATTAGACAGATTTATATCTGATTTCCAGTTCTACCATTCAGTAGCTATGTGACCTTGGGCTTCAGTTCCCCCATTTATAAAACTAAAGATATCAACAACATTGTAAGGCTGCTTCAAGAATTAAGTTAGCTAGCACAAGGAATGAAAAAATATACATGTAAATAAATGTTAGTGTTTCTTTTTTTTGTCTCCTCATAAATGCCAGAGAAAGCACAACGGCTTATCTATAATTAAATATTCATCAGATATTTGTTGGAATGATGTGTTAGCTAATTATCCTAAACTCTTAACAATTAAGGTAAGCAATTCCTTTACACAAACTACTGAGAAAAATAAATGATTGATAAAAGTACTAATAACATGACATTTTCTAATCAATGTTCCATGAAAAAGGCAAAATTCATGAGACTCACTTTCTTCCAGCTTTAAAGAAACTGAAGGGTTGTTTCCTGTTTCATCCAAATTTCCTTCACCACCTCCTCGAGATCTTGAATTCCAGACTTTAATCACTTCAACATCATTGTCACTGCCACTTCCACTTGAGCTACTATCTTTTTTCCCCTTTTTTCCTTTTGTTTTCTTCTTTCTAAAAAAAGAACAAATTCAAGCTGTTAGGAAAAGCACAATAAAGATACAACTGTCAATTATCAGAGAACAATCAGCAAGTAAGTATTTTAAAGGTGTTAACACAGGCCACAAAAAGTATCAAATTTGGGAGGAAATGTGGCTCAAGCAGTTGAGCACCTACTTCCCACATGGGAAGTCCTGGGTTCAGCCCCTGGTGCCTCCTAAAAAACAACAACAACAACAACAAGCAAATGAAAAATCAACTCAGGGGAACTAATATGGCTCACTGGTTGAGCGTCGGCTTCCACATACAAGGTCCTGGTCTCATTCCCCGGCCTCAGTACCATATTAAAAATAATAATAATAATAAGTATTTAATTTACTTTGTATAATCATCGGAGCTTAAACTCATGGAGGTTTCATCAGAATCTGAAGCTATGAATTCATCCATACTGTCTTCATCAAAATATCCCTAGGAAAAAAAATGATTAATGTTTTAGTTTTAATACTTTATTTCAACTTATATTGGAAATTATAATAAACTCTTTTTATTCCGTTTAAAAATTATTTAACTGTTATAAGGAGTGACTGAGAAGCTATCAGAGATTGGAGGAGACAAAGGAAACATGACAGAAATGTTACTAAATGAACTGTGAGATCCTGGATTGGATAATGAAACAGAAAAAGGACATTAGTAGGAAAATTGGTGAAATACAAATAAAGTCTGTTAGTTGGTTAACAGTATTGTACTAATACTAATTTCTTAGTTTCGATAATTGTATTATGGTTATACAAGTTGCTGGGCAAAAGATATATGGGAACTCTAGCAACTACAAATCTAAAATTATTTCAAAATAAAAGTTAAAAACTAATATATATATAAATAACATTTTTGTAAGCAAATACACATATATGCATATATATTTATATATCATTTTGCAAATGTTTGTATGTATTGTGAGAATTTTGATTTTTACCAATAAAAAAAAAAAAAAAAAAAAACTAATAGGATCAACAAACCATTAATATTTAGCACTCCTTTCGTAATCATCAGACAGACATAGAAATTAACTAGAAATAAAATAGGGAGAATTACTGTACCATAAATCAATAGAAAATTGAATGGATCTTTTTCCTAAGCTTATACTTCCAACAGATATCTTTTAATCAATTTTAGGTTACCTGATTTACCTTATTTTCCTTGCTAATGTAGTCCAGCTGTAAACACCAAGGATGAGTCCATATTCTACTTAACATCTGGAAATCTTGGAAAAGTTTTGCACCTGCCTTTCCTCTTCCACCTTCACTGCTATTACCTACACCTGATCAAAAAAGAAAAAGAAAAAGTTAAAGATAAGACACAAGAATGCTCAGCTTCAACCAAGTGTTTCTAGATTAGGGTCTTTAACTTTTTCTGTGCCGTGGACCCCTGTGGCAATCTGGAGAAGCTTACAGACCCTCTTTTTTGGAATAATGTTTTTAAATACACAAAATAAATAGGCTATAAAAGAAATGTTACACTGAAATTTTTATTAAAATATTAAAGAAACAAATTTGTGATATAGCAACATATGTGCTTCTTTACTAATGCATCAAATAACAAAATATAGTAGTGGGTCTAATAATTACCTGTAATTTTGAAGTACTCAATATCAATGATATTGCGATATTATTAACAATAGTAATATATAAAAATATTTCTGGCTTCTATTGGTAACAAAGTCACAGATATCACTGATACCTGTATCCATAATTGAAAAACATCGCTACATTTTAAAGAGGTTAGTGAAAAGATGTAATATTTTCTTCTCCAGATTCATATACCCTCTTAATTTCTATCCATGGACCCAGATCACAAACTGCTCTCTCCAACTATTCTTACACATACACACACACACACACAAAAAAAAAAAACTTCTAAAATTATGTTTTTGATGTTTAAAATGTAAATATTAGCTTTCTTCTGCCTAGAATAATTTTGATATGAAATTATGACATTAAATTTTTCTATGAAAAAAATTTATGAAAATATGACAATTAAGTGAATAAACACTTCATTAATATGAACACTTAATAAAAATATTGAGGGAGCAAAGTGCAAAAGAACATAGCTGAATAAAAGAAAAAAATACTTTGACAGTAATATTTTTCAATTCAGTTTTTAAAAGATATAAGGTCAACAAAAATTAGCAAGTCTTGCATCCATGAGTGACAAGAAAATTTAGTAATGCAATGACACACTAAAAAATTACATAAAAATCTGATGCTGATTATTTTGCCTACTAGAGGTATTTCTATTTGTGTAAACCAGAAATCAGTGTTGTGAAAATTAGTTATCTAATTTCTTGGCATGTAATTGTTCATAGCATTTCCTTAAAGTCCTTTTTATCTCTGTATGATCAGTAGTGATATGACCACTTTCATTTCTGATTTTAGTAATGAGTCTTCTCTATTTATTACTTTATCAGTCTGCCTAAAGGTTTCTCAATTTTGTTGGTGTTTCCAAAGAAACAACTTTTGGATTTGTTGGATTCTATTATGTTTGTATTCTCTTTATTTCTGCTTAGTCTTTATTATTTTCTTCCTTCTGCTTCCTCTGGGTTTATCCTCCTCTTTTTAGTTTTGTAAGGTGGAAACTTAGGTCACTGATTTGAGATTTCTTCTTTTTTTAAAATACAGGCATTTACACAGCTACAAATTTCTCTCTAAGTATTACTTTAGCTGCATCCCATATTTTGGTATATTGTTTTTAATTACATTCATATCTAAGTATTTTCTAATTCCCCTTATGATTATTCCATTAACAAATTGGCTATCTGACAAACTGTTGTTTAAGATATACATATTTGTGACTTTCTAAAATTTTAAGTTATTAGTTTCCAATTTCATTCTGATGTGGTTAGAGAACATTTTGTATGATTTTATCCTTCTAAATGTATTGAGGCTTGTTTTGCAGTCTAAGCTATGATCTATCTTGGAGGATGTTTCATGTGCACTTATGAATGCATATTCTACTGTTGTTGAACAGTGTTCTATATGTGTCTGTTAGGTCTAGTTGGTTTATAGTGTTTTCAAGTCTTCTATTTTTCTGTTAATAGTCTACCTAGCTGTTCTACCCATTTTTAGTTAGTTGGCATTTTTAAAAAGTAGGAGGGATGGAGAGAGGGGAAAGAATTTAGATTTAGGTCAGGGATTTGTTTTTTTACACAATACTTTTCAAAAGCAACATTTACTTTTCTCTCACCACATTGGTTCACTGTAGAAAACCTGAATATACCGACTATAGTCTAAGACTACAGAAGAAAATATTCTGTGGCATTAAATTCCTGATGACTTTTTTATGCATTTTGATATAGGTACTTTTTACTATACAGAATAGGGGTACTATTTTATAACATTATTTACATAATACTTTTAAATTTATAAATTCCTAAATATTAACATGATATTGTGCATATGATGATAATCAATGCTTTTTACTGCTTGACATTGTTTCATGCTGATACACCATATTATCCATCCCCTAATGTTGAGAACACAGGTTAATTTCCATTTTTGTTTTTTGAATACAAATTATGCCACAATGGGAAATGCTTAATATTAAGTGAAAAGGCTGGACAATATAATTCCAGTGATTAAAAATTCATATATAAACATAAACACACAAACACATACTCATACATAGAAAACCTGGAAAATGACACATAAAATATTAAATATTTACCAGTTCTAATCCGGTTTATGAGATATTAGTTTTTATTTTTTATTTGTGTTTTTCAATATTTTATATATATATTCCACAATGAACACATATTACTTCTGTAACGAGGAAAAAAAGCTTTTCTCTTTTAAAATTGAGCCTAACATCCTTTAATATAAATCTTTGCACACATTTCTGAACATTTCCTTAAGATAAAATCCTACAGTAAAATTACTTCTGATATAACATTCCAAATTACTCTCCAATTTATATTACCCATTTCTCTACACTCTTAATAATAGTTGGTATCATTTTATTTCATTTGTCAATTTAGTAGTATCCTGAGTTTAATGGAAATTCTGGTGTGTATGTGCATTTGATAACCACTATTTTTATGACTTTTCCTCAGCTTGAACCATACTATTTCAATGTTAGTTGTAATATTTTTAAATACAAAATTTAACATAAAATATTAACTTTTCAGAATACAAAAGTTACATATGTTCCTTGTATTTTCCCATTTTTACAGAAAAGGATAACCAGTAAAAGACAAGAAAATTACAAATATTTCTACCATTTAGAAAACACAACCACAGCTAAAATTTCAGTGTCATTTCCACATGCTCTACATGTCTAGTTAACACTTACTTATCTCTTAGGTCTCAGCTTCAATGTTATTACTATAGCAAAGAAAGAAATTTAGAGCAATCGTTCTCATTACGAGGATGCATCAAAATCATAAAGTTCTCCTGAGTCACAGGCAACACCTACTCTCCAGTTCACCAGATTCACCCAGGACAACTAACAAAAATGATAATGATGAACAATGCCCATCCCAAAAAACAGACAGTATCTATAACTGCAAGCAAAACAGTTCCATCCATCCACCCCATGGGATAAAAGTCCCCTCTCAATTGGAAGCAGAGTGGGCATCACCACCCCAAAATCCTCAAGATTGAGGAATAAACAAACATGAGGGGGGAATGCAATGATGGACTAAAGCAGACATATTATTATTCTAGTAATGGAAGAACTTTTAATACTGATACAAAGGCAGTGATCACCAAAGGTTCAGAGGGGAGGGAGAGGGAAAAATAGGTGTAACATGGGGCATTTTTGGGATAATGGAATTGTTCGGCACGACATTGCAATGACGGATAAAGGCCATTATACATTTGTCAAAACCTATAAAATAACATGGTGCAAAGTGTAAACCATAATGTAAACTATAGACATGGTTGGTAGCAATGCTTCAACATGTGTTCATCAATTAGAACAAATGTACCACATTACTGAAAGATGTTAATGGGGAAATGTGTGGGAGGGGGAGAAGGGTTGGGTATATGGGAATCCCCTATATTTTCAATGTAACATTTATGTAATCTAAAGCTCCTTTAATTTAAAATATATATACACACACTCACACACACACAGTGTGGTACCTCGGTCCTCGTTAATTGGTTCCAGGAGGCACGACAAGTACCAAAAGTGATGAGTACCAAACAAACTTTTCCCATAAGGAATAGTGTAAAATTTAAAGCATTCCCAAACCAAAGAAAAAGGACATTTTTAAGGCAATATGTAAAAAGATAGGGTTGTAGATCATTACTTTACATGAGAAATAAACCTAAAAACTAATAAATACTTAAGATTAAATAAAATTAAAACTTCATTTTACCTGTACTAAGAAGAGTCCATGGCCTAATGGGATGGTGGGAGGAGAGTGGTGAGGAGGAGATTTTACATGGAGTGTTGCTTGGAAGGATTGTCCCCTCCAATAGAACATTGGGCACTTCCACTTCAGGTGTTCTTTCTCTTTTCTGTCTTTTTTCAACTTGCACATAGGCTCTGACACACTCTGTCACCTTCACTAAAACTTATCCAATGAAGACTGCTTCTGTCTTTTCAGAATTCCTCGAAAGTGTGAAATTGTTTGGTCATTCAACAGTCACATTTCTGCTTGTCAGAGTTTTGTCTGGATGGCACTTCTCCACCAAGTTTTGGACTTCTGCCCATTTTGCACACATTTCTTTTATCAAGGAACTGAGGACATCCTCCTTTATCTCCTCTTTACCTGAAGAAATCTCTTCAGCCACCTCTTGTTGCTGCTCCTTCTGTAGTTCCTGGAGCTCCTCAGTGTTGAGCTCTTCACAATGTTCCTCCACTAACTCCTCAACATCAGCAGCATCAACCTCCAGACCCATGGATTGGCCCAAAGATACAATATCCTACACAACTGTACCCTCTGTACCTGCAAGCTTGGGGTCAGCCTCAAACCCTTCAAAGTATCTCTGAGTCACAGCTTCTGGCCACAAATTCTGACCTGGTAATGCCTTCTGTTCTTTTGTGATGTAGGCTCTACATGGCAATTTTTTCCAAAAAACTCCAGTCTCATCACAGTTAAAAACTTGAGGGGAAATAACACCCTCAGCCTCTATATAGTCTTGAAATTCACTGACGAATTCATCAGCAGCCTTTTTATTAGCACTCGTTGCCTTGCCATGCCTCAAGACACTATGGATGCAGGTCCTCTTTTTAAAATTATCAAACCAGCCATAGCTGGCCTTAAAAACTTCAACACTCTCATTACTCGGTTCTGGTTTGTATTTCAAAAGATCGGCATGCAACACTTTCACTTTTTCACCTATCATGGACTTTTCGCTTTTTCACTGTCCATGGAACTGGGGGACCTGGGGAGGAAGCAGATGAACTCGGGATTTGCAGGTATGTGGTTGAAACTACAACATTGGGAATTTCTTTTAGCAAATACGACAGGGGAAGGTTACTGGTTTAGGGAGTTCGATGTGGGGGGGAGGGCATGAGGGACAGGGCGCACCTGGGGCAGGCTTATAGGGACTATGTGACTGTTCATACTGTCATAGTGCATTGTATTAGTAGGTGGAGATGCACACAATGAACAGGAAGATGTTTGAATCCCATCCTGGGGAGTCATGCTATGTTCTCAAATAGAGGGGCGGGAGTCTCTCTAGAGCAATAGGCACTGTGTAATGGGGGGGGGGGCAGGCCAGTATGTCAAGCCCTCAATGTTGTTTCAAGTAACTATGAATCTTGTTCTTCAAGGAGTGAAGCTTGGTGGTTGCTGTCGGTCCTGAAGACGGGGAGCAGGGAATAGAATAGATAGAACAGGGGGCATTTTGGGGTAGATGGAATTGTTCTACATGATCTTCCAATAATGGATACAGGCCATGTTAAATTTCATCAAAATTTAACCTAAAGCTTCTTTGAAGATAAAATGAAAAAATTAAGACATTGGGGGAATAAATGGAAGAAAATGTCACTGTATATACAAGACAACAAATCTTACAGTAATGAAAGACAGAACACCAAAATTTTTAAAATTTTATTACTTTTTATTATTTCAATTTTTAAAAAATTTTTTGAATTTTGTTTATTTTTAAAACTATTATTATTTCATTTTCTTATTAATATTATTCATTTATTTGGTTGGCTTCATTTTTTAAGAAGTTTTGGATCACAGAAGGGTTACAACTGTGCCAGGGGAGGATGATTGGTACAGGGTGTCAGTGATGGGGGACTTCAAAGTGAGCCAGGAGATCATTCCAGAGGTTATGCTTATGTACATCTCAGCAGGATCTCATTGACTGCCACAGTAAAAATTGCCTCAAATAATGAGCCTCCTAAGGGCTCTGGAGACATCCAGACACTACAGGCAGGGCTGACAGCTCAGGAGTTTAGCACCCTGTCAGCAGATCCTACTTTGGAATTTATGCTCCCCGGGGTGACAGAGTTGGACTCAGTTGAGGTTTCCCTACATATGGCTCTTCTGCCCCTTCTATTTGAACTCAGAGTTAGTACAAGAGTTGATAGATGTATGTCCAAGAGACTTAAATCCTTGGGCTTTCCATGTGCCAGTTGGGCCCTGAATCTCAACAGAGTTGCAACAACTACTCTCCAGTTCATTGGACTCACCCAGGACAACTAACAAGGAGATCATGATGGACAATGCCCATCCCAAAGAACAGAGAAAGTCTACAACTGCAAGCAAGATAGTCCCATCCATCTGCCCCATGGGATCTAAGCCCCCCCTCAATTAGAGCAGTAGTGGGCATCACGATCCCAGAATCCTCAGGTTTGGGGAATGAATGGTAGACTAGAATAGACTTACTGTTATTTTAATATAGACTTACTGTTATTCTAGCAATGGAAGAACTTTTATCATTGATGTGGAAGCAGAAGCCACTGGAGGTTCTGAGGGGAAGGAGCAGGAAAAATAGGTATAATATGGGGGAATTTTCAAGACATTGGAATTGTCCTGAATGACATTGCAATGACAGATACAGGCCATTATATATCTTGTCATAACTTACAAAATTGTGTGGAGAAAGTTTAAACTAAATGTAAACCATAATACACACTAAGTGGAAATGTTCCAATATGTATTCATCAATTGTAACAAATATACCACACTAATAAAGGATGCTGTTAATGTGGGAATGTGTGGGAGGGATAAGGAGTCAGGCATATGGGAATACCTTACATTTTTTATGCAACATTTATGTAATCTAAGTATGTTTTTTTTTTTTTTTTAATTTAGGTATATTAAACAAAAAAAAATTATCATAGAGACTGTAAATTACAATGTAAACTATAATCCATGCTTAGTGGCAATGCTCTAAAATGTTTTCATCAATTGTAACAAATGTACCACACTAATGAAAGATATTGTTAATGTGGGAAAATGTGGGAGGTATAGGAAGTGAGGCATATGGGAATCCCCTATATTTTTATGTAACATTTATGTAACCTAAATACCTTTTAAATATATATATATACATATTTTAAAAATAAAGAAAAAAGAATACATTCATCAAATCTAACAACATATTAAGAGAATTATTCATCATGATCAAGGAGGTTTTATCCCAGGCATGCAAGGTTGGTTCAATGCAAGAAAACCAATCAGCCTAATACCACATTAATAAACCAAAGAAGAAAAATCACATGATCATCTCGATGGATGCAGAAAATGCATTTGACAAATTCCAGCATCTTTACTTGATAAAAATACTACAAAAGACAGGAATTGAAGGAAACTTTCTAAACATGATAAAAAAGTATCTATGAAAAACCCACAGCAAACATTGAACTCAATGGTGAAAGACTGAAAGCTTTCCCATTGAGATCAAGAACAAAGACAAGTATGCCCACTGTAGCCACTGTAGTTCAATATAGTGCTAGAGGTTCTAGCTAGAGCAATCAGGCAAGAAAGAGAAATAAAAAACATCCACATTGGAAAGGAAGAAGTAAAATTTTTCCTATTCGCAGATGATATGATACTATACCCATAAAGTCTTGAAAAATCTACAACAAAACTACTAGAGCTAATAAATGAGTTCAGCAGAGTGGCAGGATATAAGTTTAATATGAAACAATAAGTAGTGCTTCTATACACTACTAATGCACAGTCTGAGGAGGAAGTCAGGGAAAAAATTCCATTTACTACAGCAACAAAAAGAATCAAATATTTAGTGATAACCTTAACCTAGGACTTTTTGACAGTCAGATTATTTTATGAATCCCAAAAAGAGAAAGGTTGTGTTTGTTAACTAATCCTCTGGGTATGATACCCTTCCATTATACTGGATTCAGTTGAAGGGTCCTTGATTAGATTACCTGTTAAAATTGCTTTGAGGGCTTTCTTTGATTAGACCTGTCAGAAGGGCATGATTCAGGTTGAGTCCCACCCCCTTGGTGGGTCTGATATAAACAGACATTTACTCAAGAAGACACAGAGGAAGAGAGAGAACAATGTCAGTTTTGATCCTGGGGCCCTGGGGAGAGAAGAGCCATTTGCCTGATAATTTGCAGCTGATGTTGGGGAAAAAAGATACAGAAGACCTGGAAAGAAATGAGTCCTATGCCAGGGGAGAGAGGAAGCCCTGAGAAACAAGTCCTATGCCAGCCAGCAGCTGAGAGAGAAGAAACCCAGAGGGGAAGACTGTGCCCTCTAAATGAAATTGGGACACATATGATAACATGGATGAATTTTGAAGACATTCTTTGTGAAGACAGACACAAAAGGGCAAATATTGCATGGCCTCATTAATATGAATTAAATACGAAGAATAAATGCATGGAATTAAAACCTAGAGTATAGGTTATTAGGAGATTAGAGGAGGGCTGAGAAAGATTCTTGATGCTTAACGTATGCAGAAGTTTTAATTAACTTAACAGTAAAAGAGTGGAAATGGATAGAGATGATCCTAACACATTATAGTGATTAGCAGCTGGTTTATAAATGGGATTGTGGCTAAAAAGTATAGTCCAGGGAAGTAAATGTCAATTGAAAGATAGCTAGAGAATAATCCAGGGACTGAATAACGCAGTGACCCCAGAGGTAGATGAGCATTGTGGTTGATGTTACAGAGGCAAGAGCGTCCTTCTGTAAGCCAGAGCAGATGTATTCCACTATTGAAGGGGGTGGGAATGGGGAGAAGCATGGGAAAAATATAATTTTTGTGACTTATGGACTGTGGTTAACAGGAATGTTGCAATATTCTTGCATAAATGCCAAAGATGTACTGAGTTGATAAGGGGGGTGGGGCATGGAATAAGTGTGCCAACAGACCATGGTTTGTGAAAACAGTCTGATGATATTATCTCGTAATCTATAACAAATGTTCCACTATGGTGTGCTGTGTTGATGAAGTGGTGCTGTATGGGAATTCTATACATACGCATGATTGTTTTGTCAGTTTACGACTTCTGTAATTAAAATATATTTTAAAAATAATAATAAAAGGTAGGTTGGGGGGAAATGCACCAAATTTAAGATACAGAGTATATTTAGTAGTAATATTTTGATGATATTCTTTCATAATTTGTAACGCGTTTCACAGGAATGCGGTGTGTTGGTGGTGTGGTAATGTGTGATGTTATGCATGTTTGTTTTGTGGGTTCACAACTTTTACTATACACTTGTTGTTTGTGTGTGTTCATGTTTGAGTGATATATTTCAATAAAATTTTTTAAATGGGCAAAAGACTTAAATACACATTTGTCCAAAGAGGAAATGCAAATGGCCAAAAAGCACATGAAAAAAATATTGAGTATCACTAGCTATTAGGGAAGTGCAAATCAAAACTACAATGAGGGGAAGCGGCTGTGGCTCAATCAGTAGGGCTCCCGTTTACCATATGGGAGGCCCCGGGTTCGGTTCCCGGGGCCTCCTGGTGAAGGCAAGCCCGCCCGCACGGCGTGGTTAGCTGACCCAGCGAGCACAAGCAGCAAGGGGGGGATAAATGAATAAATAAATAAAATCTAAAAAAAATAAAAAAAACTACAATGAGATATCACCTCACACCACAGAGAATGGCATTAAAAAAAAATCAGAAAACAGTAAATGCTAGAGAGGATGTGAGGAAATAGGAATAGTCTTTCACTGTTGTTAGGAATGTAGGAAACTGTATCAGTTTGGTGGTTCCACCAAACAGCCTCTGTAACAGTTTGGCGGCTCCCCAGGAAGCTAAATATAGAACTGCCATATGATCCAGCAATCCTTCTACTAGGAATATATATAGAATAACTGAAAAGTGTGACACAAACAAGCATTTGTGCACTGCTGTTCACAACAGCATTGTTCACAATTGCAAAAGATGGAAACAACTCATATGATGGAATACTATGCTGCAGTAAGAAGAAATGAAATTGGGACACATATGATAACATGCATGAATCTTGACGACATTACACTGAGTGAAATGAGCCAGACACAAAAGAAAAAATATTGTATGGTCTCATTAATATGAACTAAATATGAAATATAAGCACATGGAGATAAAACCTAGAGCAAAGGTTATTAGGAGGTAAGAGAAAGGCTGAGAAAGTGTACTGATGCTTAGTGTACGTGGAAGTTTTAATTACCTTTACTGTAGAAGTGTGAAATGGATAGAGTTGATGGTAACATATTATAGTAGTATAACTATCACAGCTCATTTACAAATGTGATTGTGGCTGATAGGGGTAGTCTAGAGATGTAAATTTCAGTTAAAAGAAAACTAGAGAATAATCTAGAGACTGAATAATATCGTGAACCTGGAGGACAATGAGGACTGTGGTTAATAGTACAAATATAAGCTTATTCTTCTATGTACTATGTAGCAGTTTGGCAGTTTGATATAGTTATGAATTCCAAAAATAGATATTGGATTATGCTTGTAAACTGGTCTGTTAATCTGGGCATGATTAAGTTATGATTAGGGCGTTGACTGGGTCATGTCAGTAGGGCGTTGAGCCCCACCCCTTGGTGGGTGGGGTCTTGAAGATAAAAGACATGGCAAAGGACAGTGTTGGAGCAGTTTTAAGTTGGAGTTGTGATGCAGAGTCTTGAGCTGGAGCCCCAGGAAGTAGTGTACAGAAGAGTTTGGTTGTGAGGAAAGAGAGAAGGCCCTGGGAAGAGAAGCAAGCCATTTGACTGATAGTCTACAGCTGGCCTTGTGGTACAAAGCAAGTCTGAGCCCAGAAAGAGGCAAGCCCCGGGAAGAGAGGAACCCAAGAAGCCTGAACCCTGGCAAATGTCAGCAGCTGTCATGCTCTAACACATGACAACAAACTTTGGTGAAGGAAGAAACTTATGCTTTATGGCCTGGTAACTGTAAGCTTTTACCCCAAATAAATACCCTTTATAAAGACCAACAGATTTCTGGTATTTTGCATCAGCACCCCTTTAGCTGACTAATACATATTAGAACAAATGTACATCACTATTACAAGGTGGTAAGAATATGGAGATGTGTAGGAAAGATACAATTAATGTAACTTATGGACTAAAGCTAATAGCAATATTGCAATATTCTTGCATCAGTGCCAAGGAAGATACTATGTTAATATTGGGGGGAGGTATGGAAAAAATATACCAAATGAATGCTACAGACCATGGCCAATCATAATAATCTTGATGATGTTCTGTCATAAACTGTAAAAAAAATGTTCCACAACAATATAAGGTGTTTGTGGAGGGTTGCTATATGGGAATTCTGCACATTATGCATGACTGATTTGTAAGTTAACAACACTAACTTTATATACACACACACACATAAATAGTACATTTTATTATATATACTTGAGCTATCAATATTTTCCTATTTTTTATTAAAGACAAATTCTCTAATATTTGAAGACACTCTACCCAGCATTTTCCCTACAATAAAACCATTTTAGATTGTGGGAAGATGGGATCAAATTAGGTAGCTAATGCTCAGATCGCTCACAAAAACAATGGAGAAATAGCCAAAAGTTGCCAGAGGGACCTGCTTTGGGGGTCAGCAGACCAGGACAGTGCTTCACAATTCCCAGGAGAGTGAGGGACAGAGAGACGAATAAATCAAAACAACAAACTGCGAGTTACTAAACCTCCCAGCCTCTGGGAAGGGCTCTGCTCCCTGACACCTGAGATCTTCAGCCTGGATAAAAACCATGGCTCATAACAGCTGACTGAAAGGGAAGCAGACATCTTTCCCCCTGTCAGCTGTTACAAGGGAAAAGGGAGGGGAGTCAGGGGGCTTTTCTTCAATTAACCTGGCCAGCGGAGCCCATTTTGAATCTCAGCTCTGGCCGTAAGAAACAAAGGAAAACCTAGAGAGATACACCTCTGTGGAAAGGTGCACCATCAAGCACCATTTGCTGGCCAGTCTGGAAATTACATGGACAAAAACTGCTTTTAGAGCTCTCTTTGCCCTACCCATGGGAGAAAGTCTGCGCCCCACTGGTGAATCCCTGGCATGACTTTGATAACTTAAGCTGGGAACTTTTAAAGATTTAGGATAAGTTCAACCAAATATCAAAGAAGAGCCGTGAAAAAATAATAATAGGCAAGAGAGAGAGATTGGCCATCATAGTAAATTTACCAACATATCAGATACCTAGACATCAGCAAAATATTACAAGCCATACTAGGAAACAGGAAGAGATGGCCTAGCCAAAGCAACAAACCAAATATTCTGAAGAGATTCAGGATTTAAGACAATTAATCAATGATAATCACACAACTCTCCTAAATCACCTCAGAAAATTTAAAGAAAATACGACTCAAGAAATAAAGGATATTAAGAAGACACTGGGTGAGCATAAACAACAATTTGAAAGTCTGCAAAGAAAAGTAACAGACCTTATGGGAATGAAAAGACACAATGGATGATTTTACAAATACATTAGAGGCCCATAGAGCAGAGTTGAAATGCTCGAAGACAGAATTAGTGATTTCGAAGACAGAACATCTGAACCGGAAAAAAAACGGGAGAACAAAAAGAGAAGTGAATGGAAGAAATAGAACAGGGTCTCAGAGAATTGAATGACAATGCAAAATGCAAAAAACACATGCATTATCGGTGTCCCAGAAACAGAAAGAAAATCAAAAATGGTCAGAAAGAATATTTGAGGAAATAATTACCGAAAACTACCCTACATTTATGAAAGACATAAATATCAATATTTAAGAAGGACAATGTACTCCAAAGAGAATAAATCTGAATAGACCTACCCCAAGACACCTACTATTCAGAATGAAAACAATCAGAGATAAAGAGAAGATTTTAAAACAGCAAGAGAAAAGCAAAGCATCATATACAAGGGAAACTCAGAAGATTAATGCTGATGTCTCAACAGAAATGGAAAAGAGAAGTAAGTGGTATGATATATTTAAGGTATTGAAAAAGTAAAACTGCCAGCCAGGAATTCTGTATCCGGCAAAGCTGTCCTTCAAAAATGAAGGGGAGGAAAGCAGATGTGGCTCAAGTGACTGGGCTACCGTCTACCATAAACAAGGTCCAGGGTTCAATTATCAGGGCTTCTGGTTGAAAGGCAAGCTGGCCTGCATGGTGAGCTGACCCAAACAGAGAGCTGGCCCACACGGAGTGTTGGCACAGCAAGATGATGAAACAAAAAGAGACACAGAATAGAGACAATAAGAGACACAGCAGACCAGGGAGCTGAGGTGGCACAAGAGACTGAGCACCTCTCTCCACATCGGAAGATCCCAGGATCGGTTCCCAGTGCCAAATAAAGAGAAGACAAGGACACACAGAAGAACACACAGAGAGCAGACAGCAAGGGCAAAACAACGAGATGGGGGGAGGGGGATAAATAAATAAATAAATCTTTAAAAGGGGGGGGTCAAAATCTTCACAGACAAAAATTGATAGAATATGTTACCAAAAGACCAGAATTACATAAGATACTAAAGGGAGTGCTGCAGCCTGAAAAGGAAAAAAACAAGGGCGAGAGACTTGGAGAAGAGTGAAGAAATGAAGATTATTAGAAAGGTTATAAAAGATAAGACTATAGTACAATATGAGAACATAAAGGCAAAGGTCAAAATGGATGAAATAAGTAATGCCTTTACAGTTATAACATTGAATGTTAATGGCTTGAACTCCCCAATCAAAAGATACAGACTGATAAAATGGATAAAAAAATATAAGCTGTCTATATGTTGTCTACAAGATACTCACCTCAGATGGAAGGACACAACCAGGTTAAAAGTAAAAGGTCGGGAAAAGATATTCCACACAAACAGTAACAAAAAAAAAACTGGAGTCACAATACTCATATCACATAAAATAGATTTTAAATGCAAAACTGTTATAAGGGATGGAGAAGGTCATTAAATATTAATAAAAAGGGCAATTAATTCAACAAGAAATAACTATTTTATATACTTATGCACCTGACCTGAGTCCCCAAGATATATGAGGCAGACACTGAAAAAACTAAAAGATGAAATAGATATCTCTACAATAACAGTTGGAGACACTTCAATACACCACTCTCAGTATTGGACAGAACATCTGAACAGAGGATAAATAAAGAAACAGAGAGCCTAAATGATATGATAAATGAACTAGACCTAACAGACATCTATAGAGCACTGTACCCCCAAAGAGCAGGATATACGTTTTTTCAAGAGCTAATGGATCCTTCTCTAAGATAGACTGTATGTAGGGTCACAAGACAAGTCTCAATAAATTTAACTGAAATTATACAAAACACTTTCTCTGATCATAACGGAATGAAGCCGGAAATCAATAATGGATGGAAAATGGGAAAATTTATAAATACATGGAAATTAAACAACACACTCCTAATCATTAGGTCAAAGAAGAAGCGGCAAGAAAATTTAGCAAATATCTTCTGACAAATGAAAAGGAGAACACAACATATCAAAGCCTATGGTTTGGTGCTCGCGGGTGTTACTGTGGAGGTTGTGGCAGGCCCCGGGAGCATACCCAAATTTGGGATGGAGTCTGGGCCTAGGAGGGAGGGCTTGTTCCTGGGGCTACGGCGCCTACAGGCGCACAGCGTTCTATGAGCTGCTCGGCGTCCCCTCCACGGCCACGCATGCGCAAATCAAGGCGGCCTACTACTGGCAAAGCTTACTCTACCACCCGGACCGCAACTCGGGAGACGTCGAGGCCGCCAAGCACTTCACGCGCATCTTCCAGGCCTACGTGGTGCTGGGCAGTGCCACCATCCGTCGCAACTATGACCGAGGTCTGCTCAGTGACCAGGACGTGCGTGGACCCGCCGTCCGGCCCTCGGGGAGGGCCGCAGCCGACGCTGGCTCGCCCTGCACAGCGCCGGCTTCCTCTGGCGCCCAGAACCGGGATCGGGCCGTGCTGGGCGCCAGCCGCACCATGTTCGACTTCGACGCCTTCTACCAGGCACACTACTGAGAGCAGCTGGAACGCGAACGGCGCCAGAGGGCCCGGCGCGAAGCCCTCCGCAAGCAGCAGGAGGCCAGGGCCAAGAAGGGCTACCGTTGGGACGAGACCCGAGACACGGCGTTGGTCTTGCTTCTCCTCACAGACTTTGTCATAATCAACTTTCGTGTTTAGTCGGAGAGAGGAGGGCAGCGGAGCAGCCCCCAGCCAGCCTTTCCTGTCTGCCGAAGCATGTGTCTTCCCTAGTCTACCTCTGCTGGGGGTCCGAAGGAACTGATCGCCCCCTCCTCTCCCCGATATGCCCAGCTTAGCCCTTGAGCAGCACGTCCCTAACCCTTCGGCCCAGAAAAGGCGGTTTTTCAATGCATAAGAAAGAGGCCCCAAGACGAACGGTTACGAAAGGAAAGGCCGGGTCTGAAGGGTCAGAGAAGGATTTTCTGGAGTCCCTTGGGTGTGTGCTTCCAGAGTTTGCCTCCTGATGTTGCCAACTTCTGGAACACTTGCTCCGGCTCTATCGTGAAGCCCTAAGCAAGAACTGACTCTCGCTATCCCACATGTGTACCGTGGGGCTCCTCTGTAACCTTAAAACCGTGCCATGTGACCAATTGTTGTCCGCCAAAAGAGAAATTCTGGGATTGTGCGACACTTGTCTTTCTCTGAGTTCCCCAAGCCACAGGTGAGATACCTAACCTAGGGTCAGCATGCGATGTGTGGAAACCTTGCCATTCCTCTCTTGTCAGCGCGGTACCCCACTGCCCCTCCTGTGGAGGCATATGGGAGTGGAAAAACGAGGTCATCAAGCATAAGGAACGAGTGTTCCTGTGCCCATATTTATCTAATGTGTGACCTTGGAGAAGTTGCCATGGGCGTGATGGCAGAGGAGTAAATCATCTGCTCTCAAGGTCCATCCACGCTTTATGATCTGTAGTTCTCATGGGCTCAGTGATTGTAACATGACGTCATCAGGGCCAGATTCACCTATGAGGCTGAGCTCTTCCCTGCTTTACCAGCCAGTTCCATCGCTGGCTATGCAGCCCATCCCTGTCAAGAAATAGGACAATAAACTCAGAGCTTGAGTTTCCTGAATGGCCCAGCCTTCTGTTTGGCTTGGGAAAGGGGGTTGAGAGCAGACAGGACAGGAATATTTCTCTGAGAGACCGGAGGCTTGCTGGCCAAGGTGGAAACTCGGTTCAGAGCTGGCTGTAGGGCTTTTCTCTCTCTCTCTCTCTCACTCTCTCTCTCTCTCTCCTTCTAATTAGTGCTAAGCAGTTGGTCATCTCTTGGTGGTGAGGATAGGTTGGCTGTGGGAGTGTAGGTGCCCAAGTGCTTACCCATTGGGCCTGGTTATAAAGCTGTGGGATGGAGAACTTTCAAGAAGTCTATAGCAAGGGTGAGGGCCTAACATCTAGGGTGTAGTCAAACACCAATTCCTCCACTCAGTCTTTTGCGTAAAATCCTTGTATAAATTGGGATAAACCCACAGCTAGTCCAACATGGTTTTTTGGAAACCATTTGATTCTCTCTAGCTTTGGAGGTCAGGAGCCGGCTCCTAGGCTTGCAGGGACCACGGAGATTCAGTTTTAAAGATCTGAGCCTGTCCTGGTTCAGGCATGCATGGCTCAGTGAGGCTTGATTAAGGGGGAGAGAGAACATGTACTTTTTTGGTTGTTTGTTTTAGAACATGTACTTTAAAAAAGAACATTTACTGTTTTATGTTTCATATTTTGGAAACAGGGGGGAAAGTCTGCTCTTTGAAATACAAACTGCAGGAAGTAGAGCTTAGCAAAATGTACAGAAGTTAGTAATTCTCAACCAAGGAGGTGGGGCATAGAAGTAGGCAGCCTTGGGCCAAGAACTTTTTTTCTATCAAAGGGGGTTGGCGTTTTTTTTTGTTTTTGAGTTGTGAAAGCACTATGGTCTGTAACTGCTGGGACCTTTCTCATTGGCCCGTTCACATAGACCTTTCAAGTTTGTTTTCTCTCAGTGAAGATCAGAATCAATGACATTCCCTGGGGCCCCAGAACCTGAAGGTGGACAGAAAGTTCCAGAAGCTTCTAGGCAGGGGGAGGACCCAGACTACCTCAAACTTCCGGAACATTCCATGCACTTCTAAGCAGGGTGATCAATAAAATTTATTAACCATCCAACTCTTAAGCTTCTCCCATTGTCCAAAACTGGACCACTCCACTCTGTTGGTGTCCATCCCTAACTGCCTCAGGTCTTTTCAGACCAGGGCCAAAGACTGATGAGCCCTGCTTTCTGCATCCTCCTTAAAACTGAGTCTGGGCTCTGCGTGGAAGGTGAGGCGTGTGAGAGAACCTCTAAAGGACCACATCTGGTTCCCATAGTAATACGTCTCCCCTCCCAGTCCTTCCCTATGATATTGTCCTGGTTCTTTCTCTGATTTTTGCCTGCTCTGGACATTAGCCCCTGCCTTCTAGGGGTTGTCCCCAGTTCCTAATAGTGGAGGCAGACATGTCCCCCCCCCTTAAGCCCCTTTTCTGCATTTGGTCACAAAACAAAACTCCCTGGAAGCTTGGAAGGCAGGGCAAGAGGGGCCCAGCCTGCCCCAGGCTGCGCTCACTGGGGTGGGGGTGGGGGTGCAAGTACCAGGCTGAGTGAGCAGCAGGAAAAAAACAAAAAACAAAAAAACAAACCTATGGGATGCTGTAAAGACAGTGCTGAGAGGGAAATTTATAGCCCTCAATGCTTACATTAAAAAAGAAGAAATCGCTAAAATTGATGATCTACTGGCACACCTGAAAGAACTAGAAAAAGAACAGCAAACTAATTCCAAACCAATCCGAAGGAAAGAAATAGTAAAGATCAGAGCAGAAATAAATGAAATTGAGAACAAAAAAAAAAAAAAAGAGAATCAACAACACCAAAAGTTGGTTCTTTGAGATCAACAAAAACTACAAACCCTTAGCTAGACTGACAAAAAAAGAAGAAAGACACAAATAAATAAAATCAGAAATGAGAGAGTGAACATTACCACTGACCCGGTAGAAATAAGAGAGATCATAAAAGAAATAAGAGGATACTATAAACTGTATGACAAAAAACTAGAAAATGAGGACAAGATGGACAAATTCTTAGAAACACATGAACCACCTACACTGACTTTAGAAGAAATAGAAGACTTCAACAAACCCATCACAAGTGAAGAGATTGAAACAGTCATCAAAAACCTCCCAAAGATGAAACGCCCAGAACCAGATGGCTTCACAGGTGAATTCTACCAATCATTCAAAGATGAACTAATACCGATCTTGCTCAAGGTCTTCCAAAAAATTGAACAGGAAAGAATGCTACCAAACTCATTCTATGAAGCCAACATCCCCCTACTACCAAAACCAGATAAAGACACTACAAAAAAAGAAAATTACAGACCAATATTTCTAATGAATATAGATACAAAAAATCCTCAACAAAATACTTGCAAACAGAATCCAAAAGCACATTAAAGGAATTGTACACCACGATCAAGTGGGTTTTATCTCAGGTGTGCAAGGGCGGTTCAACACAAGAAAATCAATTAGCATAATAAACCACATTGATAAACTGAAGAAGAAAAATCACATGATCCTCTCAATTGATGCAGAAAGGGCATTTAACAAAATATAGCACCTTTCTTGGTAAAAAAAAAAAAAAACACCCAAAGATAAGAATAGAGGGATGCTTTCTCAATACCGTAAAGTGCATATATGAAAAACCTACAGCTAGCATTGTACTCAATGGTGAAAGACTGAGATCAGGAAAAGACAAGGATGCCCACTGTCACCATTATTATTCAATATTGCACTAGAGGTTCTAGCTGGAGCAATTAGGCTAGATAAAGAAATTAAAGGCACCCAAATAGGAAAGAAAGAAGTAAAACTTTCACTATTCACTGATGACATGACCGTGTATCTATATAATCCTGAAAAATCCACAACAAAGCTACAAGAATTAATAGACGAGTTCAGAAAAGTGGCAAGATACAGGATTAATATGCAAAAATCAATAGTGTTTCTATACACTACTGATGTGCAATCTGAGAAGGAAATCAGAAAAAAATTCCATTTATAATAGTTACTAAAACAATCAAATATTTAGGAATAAACTTAACCATGGACATACAGGGCCCGTATTCAGAAAACTACAAAACATTGCTAAAAGAAACCGAAGAAGACTTAAATAAATGGAAAGACATTCTGTGTTCATGGATTGGAATACTAAATATCATTAAGGTATCAGTTCTACCCAAACTGATTTACAGATTCAAAGCAATCGCAATAAAAATCCCAACAGCCTTTTTTGCAGAAATCAAAAAGCCAATAATCAAATTTATTTGGAAGGGTAAGGGGCCCCAAATACCCAAAAATATCCTTAAAAAGTAGAAAGAATTTGGAGGACTCTCACTACCTGACTTTAAAGCATATTACTTAACTACAGTTATATTAAAAAAAAAAAAAAAAAAAAAAGCATGGTACTGGCCTAAGGACAGACATTGATCAATGGAACGGAATCAAGAACTCAAACTGATCCTCACCATCTATAATCAAGTGATTTTTGAGAAGGCTGTTATACCTACCCAGCAGGGTCAGAACAGTCTATTCAAGAAATGGTGTTGGGAGAACTGGATAGTCTTATCCAAAAGAAAGAAAGAAGACCCTTATATCTTACACATATACAAAAATTAACTCAAAATGGATCAAGGACTTAAATATAATATCAACCACCATAGAACCCCTAGAAGAAAAAGTCAGAAAACATCTTCAAGATCTTGTGGTAGGCAGTAGTTTCTTAAACCTTATGCCCAAAGCAGTGAGTGACAAAGAAAAAATAGATAAATGGGACCTCCTCAAAACTCAACACTTTTTGCACCTCAAAGAACTTTGTCAAAAGGGTGAAAAGGCAGCCGACTCAATGGGAGAAAATATTTGGCAATCACACATCTGATAAGGGTATCATATCCATGATACATAGGAGATCATACAACTCAACAATAAAAAAGACAAAATATCCAAGTAAAAAATGGGCAAAAGACTTGAAAAGACAACTGTCCAAAGAAGAAATACAAATGAAGAAACACATGAAAAAATGTTCAGCATCACTAGCGATTAGGGAAATGCAAATTAAAACTATAACGAGATATCATTTCACACCTATTAGACTGCCGCTATTAAAAAATTGGAAAACTATAAATGTTGGAGAGGATGTGGAGAGAAAGGAACACTTATTCACTGTTGGTGGGAATGTAAAATGATACAGCCATTGTGGGCAACAGTTTGGCAGTTCCTAAGGAAGCTGAATATAGACTTGCCGTGGGACCCAGCAATACCATTGCTAGGTATATATCTAGAAGAACTGAGAGCAGTGACACCAATAGATATCTACACACCGATGTTCGCAGCAGTGTTATGCATGATAGCCAAAAGCTGGAAATAACCCAGGTGTCCATCAACTGATGAATGGATAAACAAATTGCAGTGTATACACAAGATGGAGTATTATGCAGGGGTAAGAAGAAATGAAGTTGTGAAACATATGCCATGAATGAACCTGGAGTGCTTTATGTTGATTGATACAAGCCAGACAAAAAAGGACAAATACTGTATGATTTCCCTATTATGAACTAACTGTATTGTGTGAAATATAAATATATATAAATATGGGTAAAATTGCACATATAAAATAGTTTTTCTTTGAACTTGAACAAATGTAGGCTAATACTACAAAATGTTAGTATCAGACCAAAAACAAATGTTATACTAAGTGAAGGAGACCAGACACAGCATACTACATATCGTATGATTCCATTTATATGAAATGTAAATATAAATCAATTTATAAAGATGAAATGAGAATAGTGGTTATGTAGATCTGAGGAAGGAATGCTAAGGGGTGTGGAGTCTTTTTTTTTTGGGAGTAATGAAATTGTTCTAAAATTTTTGAGATGATGAATGTACAACATTGTGATTATACTAAAAGCCATTGATTATACACTCTGGATCAAATAGCCAGAAACAACAGCAATGTACAGTGGGAGAAGCATACAGAGATTGATAGGTGAGGAATTTTCTTCTTTGTCTGTTTTTTGCTTATTATTATTATTGAAATAATGAAAATGCTCTAATAATGATTGAAGTGATGAATGCACAACTATGTGATTATACCAAATACCAGTGATTGTACACTCTGAATGAATGGTATGCTTTATTAATATGTATCAATAAAATTAACTCGTTTAAAAAGAACAATTTAAATGGAAAAAAATTTAAATTACCAAATTTAGTAGCTTTTATTACTCAGAGACACTTTACACAGTAACTCTCATTGAAACGGTTACTTTTATGTCTTCAATTTTTATTATTCAAAACAGAATTGTACAATAAATCTAACAGCTTTTGATATAAAATACAAATGTCTGCCTGATCAGAAGTGATTTCCTTCCAATGTATATAAGAAAACACTACTTTTATAATATAGCAAGAAAGGAATTCTATAAAATACTAAGATTCAAATCAATTCTTCCCCAGAGCAGAAAGAATGTTTCTTGAGGAATATCATCATTATCCTACTCTATAAAATGTACTGGTGTTATGAAAAGAGTATCACTTTAGCAATTATGAAGTATCATTTAAATATTTGTATACACACTTCCACTTTCCTTTTCCTGATCAATTATTGTTTCCTCAATGAGCTAAATGCCGCTTTCTAATGTGCATCATTCCTAACTGAACCTGGTACATATTTGGGGGAAAGGCACCAGAATAAAGTGACTAACAACTGATCAAACAGAGACTAGGTTTTGCTCTATGAACACGGACAGCCTCGAGGAACACACAAACACACACAAGATTTTCTTGATGATAAAAACAATACTTATTCATTGTATTGAAAATGTACATGAAAAAGGATAAGACTTACATTTTTAAATGTTCATAGTCAAACCCAGAAAACAACCTCTGTTAATATTATGATGTATTTGAAGCATTTATGTGTATTCATGTTATAAAACGGCGAGCATATTATATACCCTGCCTTGTATTTTGCCATTTTCCCCCAACTTTTATCAATTTGATAACTGAGAAATAATCTCGTGGATTTCATTTACATGTCTTTCATTGTTAGTATGGTTGAATATTTTTTTAAAATACCATGGAATTTTGTGTATCTTCTTTTATGGCTACATTCACAATAGTTTTTCTGAAATAAAAGCTCTATACATATTAAGGGCATTACATGTTTTTTCATCAGTTTATTCTTTGACTTTTAATTTTATTTGGAGAGGATTAGCATTTTCTTTAATTAGAAATATTTTGTACTTTTACAAAAGAAGCATACTTATTTTATTTAAATGCAAAATTGGAAAACAACAACAGACATGGAAATTTTATGGAGACAGCATTCTCCAGAAAAGAATGTCTTTATGGACAAAGATAAAAACAAGAAACTAAGTATGTTACCTGTTAAGTGATCTAAGTAGTATTGATAGAGCTTGCACTGAATAGGAGTCATTCTCACAGCTAACACATATTCATGTTTTGGAGGCAAAAACTTTGTTAATGCTGTATAATCTTTCCTCTGTAATAACAAGACAGAAAATGAAAAGTGGTTAACTTACATATATAACAGGAATTAAATGCTCTAAGAATTCACATTGCTCCATAACTAAAAGACATACATAAATAAATAGGTACCAAACATATAAGAAAACATTCTTAAATGGATTTACCCTCACTAATCATCAAACTACCCACATATGATTGTAGTTAATGTATTTCATGAGACTGCACAATATGGTGCACTTGTAAAAAGACACTGCAACAATTGAGGCAAGTTTTAAAAATTGAAACAGTCATATTACCAAGTAAGCAATTTATATTTTCAAAATGGTCTCTAAATAGAGAAATCAGAAAGAAAGAAAAAAAAAAAGGTGTGTGTGGGGGGGTGGTACAGTAGTTCTAGGGAAGTGACTTGCTTTAATCATATAGTAAAACCTATGAATCAAAGATTGATTCAGTCTGGGTTAACCTTGTGTAAGATGTGTCAACATGCCAACAGGTAACACAAAACAACTACAGGAGGAATATTTGCCCAACTGCAAAAGCAAGCCATGTACAAGCACTCCTAAAACCATTTTATTATAGCTACAGTAAAGAGACCATACTAATGTGCTAGATACAAATGACTACTTAAACCAGAAAAAGACCACTTGGACTGTAGCAGCAATATAGAAAGAGTAATTGTTAGTAACTGTGGCCAACCTAACCAAACAGGATTTTAACTTATTTAGTAGAAGTATATCCAGTCAAAAGGACAGGGAGTGGGAATGGACGTGGCTCAGATGGTTGGGTGTCTGTCTCCCATGTGGAGGGAACCGGGTTTGATCCCCAGGACCTCCCGATTAAAAAAAAAAAGGACAGGGAGGCAAATGTGGCTTAAGCAATTGGGCTCCCGTATACCATACGGGAGGTCCCAGGTTAGATTCCAGGGGCCTCCTGCTGAAAGTAAGGAGGCGCGTGGAGAGCCGGCAGAGCTGGCACAACAAGATGATGCAACAAAAGAGAGAGAAAGAGGAAAAAGACAATGGGAGACACGGCAGGCCAGGGAGCTGGGGTAGCTCGGGTGATTGAGTGCCTCTCTCCCATATTGGAAGGTCCCAGGATCGGTTCCCAGAGCCTCCTAAAGAGAAGACAAGCAGACACAGAAGAACATGAAGCAAGTAGACACACAGAGCAGACAGCGAGTGCAAGTGGCAAAGGAGGAATAAATAAATGGAATAAATCTTTAAAAAAAAAAAAAAGGACAGCCTGCCTCATTTGCTGCAACATCTTTGTGATTATCATTTCTAGTGGCTGAAGACAAAGTGCAGTTTTTGAGCTCTATTATTTACTGGCTTCAATCTCTATATATCTATTCATTAACATAGGTTCACTAAAGATGCGTACTTAAACAACAGTATCATCCTGTTCAGGTTATTCTATACACTTAAAAGTAATAAAATGGTTTCTTCAGGATTATTTTAAAAATGGCTCCTCTCAATTCATACTGCCCTTTCCTACAACCATTTCAAATAAGTGAGGTTTAGAGTACTACTTTAAGGCTAAAGAAAATCCAAGAATTAACATTAAAATGTAAAGCTTTACATTTAGCAAATGAATTAATCAATTATGTTATAAACTTCTCAGCATAACTTTTATTTTTAAGTTCAACATTGCATATGTTTTTTAAGACAATGCAAGAAGATTTAAACATGAAACTTCTATACCCAGAAGAAAGGAAAGAAAACACAAAATACTTCAAGTTTTAACTCAGAAAACATTTCTGGATTGCAATATATGAAAGTAAAAATATTTTACTACTATCAGAAATATTTGGGGAAGCGGTTGTGGCTCAATCAGTGGGGCTCCCGTTTACCATATGGGAGGCCCCGGGTTCGGTTCCCAGGACCTCCTAGTGAGGGCAAAAGCCTGCCCGCACGGCGTGGTTGGCTGACCCAGCGAGCGCAAGCAGCAAGGGGGGGATAAATGAATAAATAAATAAAATCTTTAAAAAAAAAAAAAAAGAAAGAAATATTTGTACCTGAACACATCCAGCTAACATCTCATAGAGAATGTGTGCACGTTTTTTCATCACTCTGACATCTACCATGGTAGAATCTGCACACTGACCATTTTGGATTGGATTTATAAATCTGTTCCTGAACTCCTTAATGGATCCAAGCAAATTTTCCTTGATAAAATTAACCATGCAATGATCTAAGAAAGAAGACATTAACTCATTAACAACAGTGATTAAAAGGATTCACAATAATTCTCTGATGAAATGCTCATTCCAAATATGCATTCCAAGGAAGCAGTAGAATTTTAATACAAAGAAAGAATACCAAATTGAGTATAGAATAAACATTGCCTGTAAGTATGATTTAGAATTGGATTACCTAAACCAGATGAGAAACTGAAATTAAAATCATCCTTATAAATACTAGACACAAATGTGTAAAAAAACATAAAACAAAACACCTGTGTTTTATTCTAACTCACTATTCTTTATAACAGCTATGAAGTATAAAGTGTTCTACAGCTCTAACCATGATTTATGATCAGTAAGGGTATCTTGTGAAGAAAACAGATACTGAATGAAAATAATAAAATTAGGCAATAATATACTATAAATAATAAATAACAAATAATAAAATTCATATTAACTGATTCAGTACCAGAATTCCTTATTACATATATCTATTGCCCTTTACAATATGGGACTACAGTGGGAAATAGTATTTCTTTAAATGGGGATAACAAAACAGTAAAGAGGGAAACTGGGTGGAATACATAAAAATATAAGACAAAATATAGGCTAAAGTGAAATAATAACTAGAATTACAAGTAATAAAATCGAAAAGTTAAGATACTATAAATATAATAAAGGAAGATAAACATCAAAATAACAAAAAGCTATTAAAGGAGATTGGATATAGCTCAGTGGTTGAGCACATGCTTCCCATGTATGAGGTCCTAGGTTCAATCCCCAGTACCTCCTAAAAACAAAAACACAATCAAAAAACAAAAAAAATCTACTAAAATTGGAAAAAGAAAAAATGGAAGATGTATCATAGCAGGAAATTTCAATTTATTTGCTAAATGAACTTGTGGAATCCCTCTTCAGTGTCACCAACAAACACATATAAAAATGAGGGAAATTCACAAGTTACTTAAATGCATTCATATCATCTATCCGCAACCTCTGTAAACTCTATTATGCCTTGAATTCAGCACAGCTCTCCTTCTCCTATCTCTACTTTCTGGAAACAATCATGCTTGGCATTTCTTTTTTCTTTTCTTGTCAGTATGTCCCCAAATCTTAATATATTTCCTTACAATCTCACCTGAGTAGCAACATGAAATGTAGTTGCACTTTTTAAAGCACTCATTAAAGACTTCTGACATACTTTTAAAATATTTTGAAGTCTATATTTATATTTTAAAATTCAAAATGGCACACCTCTTGACTGTGATTTACCATTCATATTTATAAAGCATTCCACTTGAAAAGTATGGTATTCTTTCACAGTAGACTAAGATGAACCTATCTAGATCATGGTCAGAGACTATATTAAACAGAATAAAGTGGAAGAGCAATGTAGCAAGAATATATCTGAGGCAATGCCAATGTTCTAAAGCACAAACGCAGATAAAAACTCACATTCAATTAGGTTATTTTGAAGTGGTGTTCCTGTTAAAATAATCCTCCTCCTTGATCGTATAGAATTCATAGCTTTTGAAACAGCAGATGCTTCATTTTTTAGTATATGGCCTTCATCACAAACAACAAAGTCAGGGCCTATTAAAATACGTAAAATGAAAACCCCACTTAATACAAAATAATACTGAAAATGTGACCCACTTAAGTAAACAAAGTTAATCCTTTTACAATGCTGGTCTTATGGGAATATAAAACAAC
Organism: Tolypeutes matacus; assembly: GCA_026826555.1. Taxonomy (NCBI): domain Eukaryota; kingdom Metazoa; phylum Chordata; class Mammalia; order Cingulata; family Chlamyphoridae; genus Tolypeutes; species Tolypeutes matacus. The sequence goes on from JAKSZT010054528.1 coordinate 841,437, forward strand.
ATCATTATAAGAATAATCCTATTTTATCTGCCATTATATTTAGTTAGTATAGCACTAACTACTATTAATTATATTCCAACAAAAGATTATTAAAGTAATACTATAAAGGGTACTTAAAGTTCCTCTGAGTGTATTAAAACAGGCAGGATTAAAAATAATCACACAGGAGAAAAAGATTTCCCTAACAGATCTGGAATATTTGAAAAACAAATGTCTTCTATAAATGAAAAACAGTATCTAAAGATATATGTGAGCAGTAGTGTATCAAGTTAAAACTATCATCATGGACTAAAAGCAGTTTATATTTACATGAAAACAGATATTTCACAAGTGTCATTATAAGATATATATATATATATCACAATAGGCCACACAGTATTTCTTGCCTAACTATTCCAAATAATCAGCACTTACTATGGAAGCAAAATATAAATGAAAAAGGACAGCCAGACTGGTTATTACATGGAGGTATAGGGGGAGGAGCAGGGATGTTACACGGATGTATGGGGGGGCAGGGAGAAAACGTTCATGCTATAAAAGATCTCATGGCTGAAAGCAACTATTTTAAAAGAAATACATGGAATTATTTTGTTAAAATAACGTTATTTACTTAAGTATCCCACATGCACAATTTGCTTGCTGGATAATATACATACACATATTACTTAAATATTTATTTCAACAATAGTAGCAAATCTTTAAAAAAAAAAAAAAAAAAAACGGGAAGCGGCTGTGGCTCAAT
>JAKSZT010054528.1:847178-922251 GCA_026826555.1 Tolypeutes matacus
GGGGGGATAAATGAATAAATAAATAAAATCTTTAAAAAAAAAAAAAAAAAAAAAAAACAATAGTAGCTGTCAAACTATCCCCATCTACATTAAGCATCATAGAAAATTCATCTTCTACACAATTTCAAAAGTATTTGCTGCAGTTTGATAGATCAAATAATTACAATTGTTACTCAATATTCAGATGGAGATATACAAATAATAAGAAATATTTTTAAATTGCCAATATACTTTCTAAAATCTGTATCTAGTTTTGTGTTAAAAGATCATATATTGTTTATTTTGAATCCGAGAAAGTTTTCTATAGGGAAAAATTGCCTTTTATACAAGTGATTTAAATAATTGCCACCACCTAATAATAATCAATGGTCATGAGCATGTGACCGAAATAGGTACTCTCATATACTCTTTGTAGAGTCTAAATTGGTATCAAACTTTTGAAAGTCAATTTTGCAATATAAATCAAAGTGTAAAATGTATATCCTTTGACCCATTATTTACATTTCTGGGAATTTATCCTAAATATACTCCCAAAAATACCCAAAGAGATATAAAAGAATGTTTTCTGCAGCACTGCACTATGGTAGAAAACTGGAAACCACCAAAAAGCTTGACAAAGTGGGGCTGGTGGGAAACGGATGTGGCTCAAGAGGTTCAGCGTCTGTCTACCATATGGAGAGACCGGGGTTCGATCCCCGGTACCTCCCGGTAAAAAAAAAAAGTGGGGCTGGTAAAACTATGAAACAATGCCAATGCACAATTAAAACCATGAAAAATGTGCAAAATATATTATTAAATAAAAAGAAATTGTGGAATTATCTATAATATGATCCCATTTGTATTAAAATAACTACACAAAATAGGGTAATTTGATATATGTGTAAATATATGTTTATGTAAAAGATTAACCTTGCACATATCACATAACAGTTTAATATGCAACAGCCTGACCTTTGCACATATCACATAACAGTTTAAAATGGAACAAACATCCTAGAAGATTGTTCTTACTACCACAGTATTCATCTTATTTGGGAGATTTTTCCTTACTACTATGCTAATTTAAAGCCCCCCCCCCTTCACTGCAGTCATCCATGCACTGATTACCCTGGTTCTCAGTCCCAGCCAGTGTTGAAACTTCTTGTGGCAGCAGCCAAGTCTCAGTACTGTGCCCAGATCATACTTCTAATGAATTGTGACAAGCCGCTACACGCCAAACACCGCTAGCCTGCCACTACCATGCCTGTCATCGTCATTTAAGAAGAAAGCAAGGTTACAAGCAGCCGTTTTCTGTCCTATGACAACACTGTCACTGACACAGTGCTCAGCCTTGACAAGGACACTGTGCTTTCAACAACAGAGGTGGATTTTGCCTTCATAGTGTGTCAGAGCTTCTCTGAGAGGATAGTGGGGTATCTGGCACGCAGTCATTTCTGGGATAACTCTAAGGAGAGGTGGAGGTGAACTTCCAATAGACAAACAACTACTTCATGGTGTTGACAGGAGCTACTATTTACCACAAATATTATCACTACCTATATTCCCATTACCTGCCAGCCAGCCTGAAGAACATGGTGGACCAACTGGCCAACAGTGAAGACATTTTCATGATTTCCTGGTGTCAGCTGTGAAGCATCATCTAAGCACTTTGAATATCCTACCTGATAAAAGTATCTTTGTTTACTTGGGCATGTTGGGAGGCCTAGGGCCACATGATATCAGCTTGATCTCTAGAGGAGCTGGATACTAAGGTCAGCCACCTGGACCATCAACCATGACTTACGTTAATAAGCCCCCAATGAAAACTCTGGATACCAAGGCTCGGGTGAGCTTCCCTGGTTGGCAACAATCGGTGCATATTTTAACACACAGTTCCTGGGATAAGACCGCACTGTCCATACAAACCCACTTGGAAAGAACAACTGGAAGCTTGCACCTGAACTCTCCTGGACACTACACTATGTGACTTTTTCCATCATTAATTTTAATCTGTATTCCTCTGCTGTAATAAAAGATTTTTTACAGAATATTATATTTTAAAATAGGTAAGTTCTTCAGTATGTTACATTACTACCTATTGATAGAAAAAAATTAAAAGTCATGATCTTAACTATATTAGGGAGAAAAGTTGATCAAATGTTCAGGCTGTACAAGAGTCTTTTCCATATCTCTGACCTACAGAAATTATAACCGATAATAAAACGACTGCTGTTACTTAAAGTCACTAAGTTTTGGAGTGATTTTATACAGCAAGAGATAACCACAGCAGCTAAGTTCGAAGATTACACTACTATCAAACAACTCTGATCAGCTCTAAACATTACTCCCAATCCTAATACCTGTTTCCAATTTTATAGGCCTCTGACCTAATAGCCTATCTTGCCTGCTTATGACTTCATCTCATTTTAAGAGTCTGAAATCCTAAACTGCTTGTTTGGTTCTGACATTTTACTTCCATTCTGAACCTCAATTCATGCTGTTTTTCTATATTACACCAGAACCCAGGTTTTTACACACTTAGCTGCCAGGTATACAATCCTTCACTACTACCAGCAGTTTGCCCCACATCAGAAAAGACAACACTGGGTAAGGAAAAAAAAATTAAGTTATATCTAGTAAATTCTAATAAATTTAGAGCTACTTACAGCTCTATCTGCTTGATATTTTAAAATTAGGTAGAAGGAAAATTATGTAGAAAAGTAATTACTACTATTCAATCTTAAAGCTTACTATAGCTTCAACATTTTTCTCCTAGTATGTGTTATACATGATGAGTATAATAGTTAGATTCCTGTTGTAGTGCAGGTGGTTTTCCAGATATGGCAGATTAGCTATTTCTAATTCTCTAATAAATGCTGAGAAGGAAAAGATAGGGCTTTAATTTCCCAACAAACCTCCAATAAAACCTAAGAGAGACCAAGGCCTTATTGTTCACCAACAAAGTTCAAGCTTAATCTCTAGTAAGGGTGATCTAGGTATTGATTTAAAAATAAATAAATAAAAATAAAACTCATTAAAGAACTTACTCAACCTGATAAAGGGCATCTACAAAAAAAGCCCACAGCTACAATCATACTTATGGAGAAATAACTGAGTATTGTACCCCTATAATAAGGAACAAAACAAGGATGTCCACTCACACCACTTCTCTTTAACAGTGTACTTAGTGTAAAACAGTATACTTAGTTACTTAATGTAAAAAGCTAAGGCAATTATACAAGAAAAAAAGGGGGGGTCCACACTGGAAAGAAAGCAGAACTATCTCTATTCACATATGAGATGATCTTAAATATAGAAAATCCTAAGGAATCAATTAAAAAATATTAGAACTAATAAATGACTTCTGCAAGGTTGCAGGAAACAAGATCAAAATACCAAAAAAAAAATTGTTTTTCTATACACTAACAAACTGAAAATGAAATTAGGAAAACAATTCCATTTACAATAACATCAAAAAAGAATAAAATATTTAAGAATTCAATAAAAGTAGTACAAAACATACTCTGACAGCTATAAAAACATTGTTGAAAGAAATTAAAGACCTAAATAAATGGAAAGAGGTCCCGTGTTCATAGATCAGAAGACTTAATACTGTTAAAATGGCAATACTCCCCAAATTATCTATAGATTCAATGTAATTCCTTTCAAATTTCTTTGCAGAAACTGACAGGCTGATCCTAAAATTCATATAGAAATGCAAGGGACTCAAAACAGTCAAAAGATTGTTATATAGAAACACAAGCTTGAAGGACTCACACTTCCTGATTTCTAAATGTACAACAAAGATGCAGTAATCAAGACAATGTGGAAGTAGAATAAGGATAGACATATAGATCAATGTAATAGAACTGGGAGTCCAAAAATAAACTTACATTCACAGTCAATTAATTTTAGTAAGGGTGCCAAGACCATTCAACAAATGGTGCCAGGACAACTTGAAATCCACATGCAAAACAGTGAAGTTGGACCCCTATACCTCACACCATGTACAAAAATTAACTCAAAGTGGATCAAAGACTTAAGCATAAGAACAAAAACTATAGTACTTTTAGAAGGAAATATAGGTTTAAGTATTTATGACCTTGGATTAGGCAACAGATTCTTAGATGCAAAATAAACACAAGCAACCAAAGAAAAATAGGTAAATTAGACTTAATTAAAATTTTAAAATGAAGTAAATAAACCCATAAAATGGGAGAAAATATTTGCAAATTATATATCTGTTAAGCTTCTAGTATCCATAATATATACAGAACTCTAATAACTCAATAGCAAAATAAGATAAATAATCCAATTTTTAAAATGGACAAATGGTATGAATAGGTATTTCTCCACAGAAGATAAACAAATGGCCAATAAGCATTTGAAAAGATGCTCAACATTAGTTATGAGGAAAATGCAAATCAAAACCACAATGAGATACCATTTCACACCCACTAGGGATGGCTATAATCAAAAACACAGTTAACTTCTTTTTTTCCCCCATGGCATCTCAGAGGCAATTGGCTGCTTCAGGATGAAACTGAGTATCTCCTTCCCAGCTACTGGCTGTGAGAAGCTCACTGAAGTGGATGATGAACACAAACTTCATACCTTTCTTGAGACATGTATGGCCACAGAAGTTGCTGCTGATGCTCTGCATGAAGAATGGAAGGGTTATGTTGTACAAATCAGTGGTAGAAATGACAAACAAGGCTTCCCCAAGCAACAGGGTGTCTTGAACCATGGTCATATCTGCCTGCTACTGAATAAGGAGGTATTCCTGTTATAGACCAAGAAGAAATGGAAAAAGAGAATGCAAAGCTGTGTGGGGTTGCATTGTGAATGACAATCTGAGTGCTCTCAACTTGCTTATTATAAGAAAAGGAAAGAAGGATATTCCTGGACTGACAAAATACACTGTTCCTCGTCACCTGGGGCCCAGGTAGAATCCGCAAACTTTTCACTCTTTCTAAAGAAGATGGCGCCTGCCAGTATGCTGTGAGAAAGCCCCTGAACAAAGAAGGTAAGAAATGGGAGGCGGCTGTGGCTCAATCAGTAGGGCTCCCGTTTATCATGTGGGAGGCCCCGGGTTCGGTTCCCGGGGCCTCCTGGTGAGGGCAGACCCACCCGCATGGCGTGGTTGGTTGGCCCAGCGAGCACAAGCAGCAAGGGGGGGATAAATGAATAAATAAATAAAATCTTAAAAAAAATAAATAAAAAAAAAAAAGAAGGTAAGAAACACAAGACAAAAGTGCCCAAGATTTAGCAACTTGCTGCTCCACATGTCCTGCAACATGTCAGTGTATTGCTCTGAAGAAACAATGTACTAGGAAAAATAAAGAAGAAGCCACAGAATATGCTAAACTTTTGGCCTACAGAATGAAGTAAGCTAAAGAAAACCCCAGGAACAGATTGCCAAGAGATGGAGGCTGTCCTCTCTGAGAACTTTTACCTCTAAGCCTGAATGCAGTCAAAAATAAGATGTTCTAAGAGGAACAAATAAGTAAGATCAGATATTAAAATAAAAACAGATAATGAGTACAGTAAGGATGTGGAGAAACTGGAACCTTCATACACTGCTGGTAGGAATATAAAATGGTACAGTCGCTGTAGAAAAGTGTGGCTGTTCCTCAAAAAGCTAATTGTAGAATTACCATATGATCCACAAATTCCAGTCCTCGATCAAATTAAAACATATGTCCATGCAAAAACTTGTATACGAATGTTGAGTGCAACAATATTCATAATAGCTCAAAAGTAGAAACAACCCAAATGTTCATCAACTGAAAAATGGATAAACAATATGTGGAATATCCATATAATATATATATTATTCAGCCATAAAATGAAATATAGTACTAATATATACTATAATACCAACAAACCTTGAAAACATTATGCTAAGTGAACTAAGATGTTTATATGAAAGGTCTAGAGTAGGCAAATCCATAGAGACAGAAGTAGATTAGGGGATAAAGGGAGGGAGCATTTGGAAGTAACTGCTAACAGTTATGGAGTGCTTTTGGGGGTGTTGGAAATGTTCTAGAATCAATGGAATAGTTATGATTAATGCCTTACACTGTGAATATACTAAATGCCACTGAATTATATACTTTAAAATGGTTATAATGGTGAGTTTTAGATTACATGTACTTTACCCCAATAAAAAGAAAAAAACTCTAGCCATTAGAAAAAAATGTGTGAAAATGCAGATCAGGTTACCATAATGAGCGATAAATGCTTAGAACGGCTTTTTAAAATGTAATTAAACTGGTCATTTGATGAAACAAACAAAAAGTGATTACACTGTGGTATTGATAGATATTTCACTGTGCATTTGTCAAAACCTATAGAACTACATTACAAAGAAACTTTAATGTATGAAAAAAATACAGGAACTGAGTTAAGTAACTCTGGAAAATGATGCTTTAACTCGAAATTATAAGGCAATAGACAAAAGCAACCATACGCAAATACTATACTATGGTAGGCAAATTTGTTTCTCATGGGAGTATGGCTAACAATTATGAATCTACTTTACATGTATAACAGGGAAGAACAAATAAATAAATGGGAGATGGATAGTGGGAGCCAGATTTCTTATTGTTGGCAAGGGAATTTCAGATTAACAATGACAACAAAAAAAGGCTAAAATAAACACTGTAAGATTAGATTAAAGATGAACATATCAGAGTGAACTAAAATTTAATTTAGTATACATACATGGATTAGAACACACACACACATATCACCTAGCTCTATCTACTGACAGGACCTAGAAGAATGGAACCCCGGTAGCAATGACTGCCCAGATCTTGGTTTCTAAATACCATTTTTCAATAAAAGGAACAATGGCTCCTTAAAGAAATGAATGATATTGGGAGAGGAAACTAGAATGTGGGCCTGAAGCATCTTGTTAATACCAGAAAGTAATGAAGTACTCTAAAAAACAAAAAGAAGGGGACATATCAAAGGGATACAGGAACCAACCTCAAAGAACTCCCAATGGCCAAAACTGGAACAATCTGAGCAAGAAAATAAATATAATGTAGTATTGGTTTATAATCCAATGTATAAACTAAAAACAGATGAGTCCATACAGATGTAAAGAAACAGGGCTAACCAAGTGATGGAAAGTTAACACCAGTGATGGCATATGGATGTTATATAACCCCTGATATGATGTGATGAAATATATCATGGCAATATTAGATGTTAACGGGGATGGGGGTGGGGTGGGGGGTGGGCAAGGATGGACTTGGGTGCCAGGTATATAGGAACTTTCTGTACTTTCTTTTTAATGTTTCTGTAAATCTAAAATTATTTCAGAATAAAAAGATTTTTAAAATGTCATTAAATGATTAATGTGAAAATAATATATTACCCTTCACGCTAGGACCTTTAATTTCTGTTTCCTCATGAACAAATAACCAGATTAAGCACCTGAAACTGTTGTTTTAGAATAATTGTTGTTTTAGCAGAAAAAATCTGCTGTAATACTATTCACCAGTGTACAGTTCTGCCCGCAATAAATCAACTATAGAATTTACCTATTAGATACCTATTTTTTTTTTAGATACCTATTTTAATCATGGGGAAAAGATAACGGTAATAGTGTAGGCCTTAGGTTCATAAAGGCAAAATTACGTTGGTATGTCTGAATTGCAACAGTTTCTAAAGAAAGAGGGAAAGCCATGGATTGTAATCATTACTTGGACAGTGACAGCTATTCAGATTTTCTCAAACATCCAAAGCCTCAAGTGTCGTAAAGTAGCAAGATATGAGGAAATAAAATTTGAAATGGAAAAAAGGTTGCACACAAATAATCTTATATAAAAAATTAATTTTAGTTTTACTGCATTTCCAAATGATCAATAATAATCAAATGCTTAGCTCTCTTATCAGATTACTGTCACAAGAATGGTATTGCAAATATTAACGTTCCACAGTGGCAACCCTTTAAAAGAAAATAAATGAACAGACAGCAATACTTCTCATGATACAAACTTTTCAAAGAGACTTAACAACTATTTTCACAATATGGAGATTCTGATAACAATTCTAGTTATCCCCTAATACTGAGATAGTTGGAAGAATCTGCAACAATCGTGGCACAATCATCTGGTACATTTTTAATTATTTAAAAGGTGTCCCCTTGAAAACCCCAAACACTTCCAGACCTAGCAACTGAATTCTGAACATCTAGCAATGTTAACTGTGAACTTATCTTAATGAAATGATACTAAGAATCAAAATGAAGGCAAAAACACTCATGAATAAATGAAACACTACCCAGCTGCTTAGCAGTTTCTCAATTAATATTTGTTAACTAAAACATACATATACTTTTTATTCAACTTGCTTCTTTATCTCAGTCCCTGTTAATATCTTACCTGGATCAACCAAAGCTTTGTTAAATATTTCTTTAAGTTTCCTACTCTTCACATTCCTTCCTTGAGCAAGATTTCTGTACATTTCATAGCCTATGATCATAACACCACCATCTTCTTGCCACCTTTGAAGCATATAGCTTCTCTCCTGAGGACGTTTCACAGTTGCTAATTCAGAGACCTTTTGTGAGAAAATAAATATTTTTAAAGCAGCTATTAAGAATATATGACTACTAAATCTTTCCATTGAACTATGCATCATTGGTAAGTAAAAATATTTTTCTTTCACTGTATGAATTTCACTGTTATAATAAGAAAACATTTAAAATATGATACCTCAAGTTTCTCATCATCTTTTAATCCCTCTTGCCACTTCTCAAATTCATTCATCCAATTTAGAGCAGTGTTAAGAGGACAAACCACTAAAGCTGTGCTGAAATCCAATTTGTCACATAGAAGAACCGTATGAAGAAAACTTACCACCTACAAGGAAACAGATTAAGTTGCCATCTTCATGTAAGTATCCACCAAAAAAAGTTAAATATATCAGGCAATCTTACAATTTGTCAGTTTTGTTTTGTTTTAAGGAATAAAGAAACCAAACAAAAGGTCACAATTTACAAACCAAAGTATAGGGAAAAAAACACAACAAGTAAAATAAGGGGATTTGATTAGATGATGTATAAGATCCTTCCAACTTAAGTTCCACAATTTTATGATCAACATGAATAATAGGAATGTAAGATATCACCACACCAAAACAGCTACTAAGTCTTTGGTCTCCACAGACCTTCCCTACAACCTTCTAGAAAGTTTCAATGCCCATTTAGAAAAGAATTAGGTTACTTAGTACTTTTAAATTTTAAAGTGTTCTGATTCATTCAATCTATAATAACTATCATAAAGTTTAAAAATAAATATATATTCACTACCAATTTCACATCTCGTTTACAGCTCCTAACATTCAAAAATGTAGTTAATTTTGATAGTGAAAAACACTTCATATTCTCATTATTGTAGTATCATAGATTTTTTAAAAGTTGCAAAGGAAGTTCACTTCCATGTCACAGCCTTTGCAACTGTTGTTGCCTATACCTATAATTCCACAACCTTACTTCATTAGGGTGTCTTGTCTGCTTAATCACCTCTTAAAAGATGACTTCCCTAACTCTCTATCTTCCCTTAATGCTTATTATTTGAAAGTATATCTTCCTTATTTTATTTGATTAATGTCTCTCAACCTCACTAGACTATAAGTGCCTTGAACACAGGGTTTTATTCCTGTTCATTGCATTATTTCCAGCACCTGTGCCTGAGACATACTAGAACCCAAAATGTATTTCTTGAATTAATGAATGCACAAAAACAGAAAAGTTCTCACCTGTAAAGTCTTACCAAGGCCCATGCAGTGGGCAAGAATGCATCCTGAACCCGGAGATTTCTTTGTTTTTTTAACAGACTCACAGCAGCAATCCCACATAAACTGAACACCTAAAATGACAGCATCAAGTTAAATTTAAAGGTCCACGTTAAAAATCTTCCTTCATAAACACCTCAAAAACATAACCAAAACTTTCAAGAGAGCAAAATTAAAAAGAGCTAAAGAACTTCTTATATGTAAATGGGATTTTTTTTCAACCAATATAAACTAGAAACAGGACAGTAAATATAAACACCCAACAGCAGTGTGATTTTGCTTCATCCATCTTAACCAAGTGATCACAGCAGACTTTCTCCATAACCCAGAAGGGTCCAAAGAGATATATATAAATACTCTAAAATAGGAATTTCATCCAACAAGAGAACAGCTTTTTATTAAATATACTTTAAAGTTTATTGTGTCAATCAGGAAAAAAACAAAACAGGAGATTATTTACCATTTCTCTATTTAAAGTAAAGACTAAGCAATAAAGGAGACTAGCTATACAAGAAATAGAAACTGTAGAAGTTCCCTTATGAATTCCTTCAAACCTGACTTACTGATTTCACTCATTTGGTATATTTCTAATATTAATGTAGGAATATTATTAAGATATAACTGAAATTGCTGAAATAGAATTTCCCAAAGAAGTTTTTTACCTAACTGTGCCTCCCACCCCAAAGCCCTTAGCCCACCATGGCAGACTAGGTGAAATCTAGATGCTATATATACCCATTCACAAATGGCTCTTCCTTCCTCTTTTATAACACTCATCATGTTTGTAATCACTTGTGCAATTTTGTATTTCCTCATTTGCCTATGAACTCCATGAGGGCAGAGATTGTTTTGCTCATGAATGTATCTCTAGTGCTTAGCAGAATATGATACAAATAGAAGAATCTCAAATATTGGTAAAAATTAACTAAAAATGATTTAATCATATAGTAGTTTCTTACCATCTACTTGATGGGGTTTCAATTTGATAACCATATTTCTATGAACCTGTACTAAAGGTTCTTTGGTTTCTTCGTCTTCATCTAAAACCAATTTGGTTGTTATTGGACACTTGGTGGGTGAAGCATCTTCAATTTCTATCACCTACAAGAAAGGAAGTTGTCAATAGGTAAGCTTAAAGAAATAATATGAGCAATAGAGGAGTATCAATCTTACCGAGGGAGATTTTCCAAAATATAGACATATCTACTCCCACACCATATATCCCATATTTTAATTCAAAAAGGTCAGGATAGAGCACAGGTTGATATGTTTTCCAAAACCAAAAATATCCAAAGAACTTTGAAATCACAGGGGTAATCACAATAACTTAGCTCAATGGGTCTCACCCTGGGTATCTCAACACAAATGTGTTAGGTAAAGTTGTGAGAAAAAGTGTCAGCCAATGTTCCAAACTAATCTATGGTATTACCATTAAAATAAAGATAGACAGGTGGCACGCAACCAGAATGGTTCTATTCCCCAAGAGAATATCTGAAAATGTGCAAGGATATTTATGGTCTCATAATGACTGGTATGTAATGTGCAAAGAGGGAAGATGTGAGTATAAATATTCTACAATGTGAAAGACAGTCCTGACCAAGTAAGATCTGTCCTGCCCAAGACGCTAACAGGAACCCCGTTAAAAAACACTGTAAATATGTGTTATTAAAGGGATATACTTTTAGAAACACTGATTTAGGAATCAGAAGCTCAAAAGCATAACAAGAACATAGAAAACCTTCTAATTACAAAGGGGAGACAATTATCTCAAGTTTCTTATTTAATAGAAAACTTAATTAAACCTACATATATACATAGACACATACACACACACAGGGTATATATATTTTTTGCTACCTTATCCCTACCCTCTATCTATTACATACTTTATGGAATAACTGTATAAGGACGGACAACTATTTTGAGATGAAAAAACAGAGACAGAAAAGTACCTCCTTAAAATTATGTAACTATCAAGTACGGCAACACTGGGATTTGTACCCAGAGAGTCAGCTCCAGAGTACATGCTCAGAATCAACACCAAATACTACCTTAACAAAATAAATGCTATGTAAATGGTTTTATGGTTTGAGGGGTTAATGTGAATGCCCATTCCCCCTCCCCTTCCTTCCTATTGATTAGAACTGAGGGAATGGACAGGCTTTGCCTGGTCCTTGAAGATAAGAGCAATGATGTAGTGAGAATGTTTTGAGAATCACATGCACAGGCATATTTCTGTAGCATTTCTATAGCTGTTCCGAGCACTGTCTTTTTTCCACCCTGCTATAATACCTTTATGAGCCCCTACCCGCCAAGAGGTGGAGTGCTACCTCCCGGCCAGCCACCACTGGGTCCTGTAAGTATTAAAGGTATGTCTACTCCTGCTGGCCTCCAGTGTGGTATCTTTGGAATCGAAACATTCGGTCAACCTCCCTGGGCTTGACCACCTGTGTTACATGGTCCCATTAAAAGTAATAAAGATATATACTCTTAAAATTATAGGCATTATGATGGCTACAAAAAAAAAAAAAAAAGCTACCACTATTTTTGGGAGGGATTGCATTGAATCTGTAAATCAGTTTGGGTAGAATTGACATCTTAAAGATATTTAGTCTTCCAATCCATGAACACGGAATGCCCTTCCATTTATTTGTCTTCTTCGATTTCTTTTAAGCAATGTTTTGTAGTTTCCTGAATACAGGTCCTTTAAGTCCTTGGTTAAGTTTATTCCTAAACATTTGATTGTTTTAGTTGCTATTATAAATGGGATTTTTTCTGATTTCCTCCTCAGATTGCACATCAGTAGTATATAGAAACACTACTGATTTTTGCATATTAACCTTGTATCCCACGACTTTGCTGAATGCGTCGATTAATTCTAGTGGCTATATTGTGGAGTTTTCAGGATTTTCTAGATTGAGGATCATGTCATCAGTGAATAGTGAAAGTTTTACTTCTTCCTTTCTTATTTGGGTGCATTTTATTTCCTTGTTTAGCCTAATTGCTCTAGCTAGAACTTTTAGCAAAATATTGAATAATAATGGTGACAGTGGGCATCCTTGTCTTGTTCCTGATCTCAGTGGGAAAGCTTTCAGTCTTTCACCATTGAGTACAATGCTAGCTGTACATTTTTCATAAATGCACTTTACCATATTGAGAAAGCTTCCTTCTATTCCTATCTTTGGGAGTGTTTTTATCAAGAAAGAGTGTTGTATTTTGTCAAATGCCTTTTCTGCATCAATTGAGAGGATCATGTGATTTTTCTTCTTCAATTTATCAATGTGGCTTATTATGCTAATTGATATTCTTGTGCTGAACCACCCTTGCATACCTGGGATAAAACCCACTTGATCATGGTGTATAATTCCTTTAATGTGCTTTTGGATTCTGTTTGCAAGTATTTTGTTGAGGATTTTTACATCTATATTCATTAGAGATATTGGTCTGTAATTTTCTTTTTTTGTAGTATCTTTATCTGGTTTTGGTAGTAGGGTGATGTTGGCTTCATAGAATGAGTTTGGTAGCATTCTTTCCTGTTCAATTTTTTGGAATACCTTGAGCAAGATCAGTATTAGCTCATTTTTGAATGACTGTTAGAATTCATCTGTGACGCCATCTGGTTCCGGGCTTTTCATCTTTGGGAGATTTTTGATGACTGTTTCAATCTCTTCACTTGTGATTGGTTTGTTATGGTCTTCTATTTCTTCTAAAGTCAGTGTAGGTGGTTCATGTGTTTCTAAGAATTTATCCATCTTGTTCTCATTTTCTAGTTTTTTGTCATAGAGTTGTTCATAGTATCCTCTTATTTCTTTTATAATCTCTCTTATTTCTACGGGGTCAGTGGTAATGTCCCCCCTCTCATTTCTGATTTTATTTATTTGTGTCTTCTCTCTTTTTTTGTCAGTCTAGTAAGGGTTTGTTGTTTTTGTTGATCTTCTCAAAGAAACAACTTTTGGTTTTGTTGATTCTCTCTTGTTTTTTTGTTCTCGATTTCATTTATTTCTGCTCTGATCTTTATTATTTCTTCATTTCTACACTCTTCTCCAAGTCTCTCACCTTTGTTTTTCCCTTTCAGGCTGCAGTACTCCTTTTAGTAATCCACAGGAGTGCACTAAACAATGAACCCTGAGATAAATCATGCATTATAGTTAATTGTTCAATTATAAAAAATATACTTTCACCAGCTGTAACAAATGTTCCACACCAATGCAAGGTGTTAATAATAAGGTGGTATATGGTAATCTTGTTTATGCATAACTGTCCTATAAACCTACTTCCCTAATAAAGAAAAAAAAATTAAGAGGGAAAAAGTAACACATTAATGAACAAAAACTGAGGGAGTCTGTAACCACTAGACCTGCCCTACATGTTAAAGGGAGCTCTTCAGACTGAAAAGAAACAGCATTAAACAGTTGATAGAAGTGGGATGAAAAATTAAAGATCTCTGATAAAGGTTGGGTAATTATAAACACCATTATTATTGTATTTTATTTTTGGTATGTAACTATACTTTTTACTTCTTGCAGGTTCTAAAATGTAAATCATAAAAAGTAATGAAAAATCAATGGTTTTGGACACACAATATAAAAAGATATACTTTTTAACAAGTACTAGAAAAAGGTGGGAGAACGGAGAGATATAGGAACATAGTATGCCACTGAAAATAAGTTGGTTTCAAATCAAATGTGATTGCTCCAGATTTCGGATATTAAATTTAATCTGAATGGTAAGCAAAAAGAAAAATATCTGAAAAATGAACACAGAAGGAATTGACAAGGGGCTGGAAATGGTTCACTACAAAAAAAAAAAAAAAGAAGAAATAGAAAAGTAGGCATTAATGGAAGAATTGAAGGACAAAAAAAGATATAAGACTTCCAAGGATCAGATGGCAAAATGGCAGGAGAAAATTCTAAATTATCAGTTGTTACTTTATATGTAAATGGTCTGAACTCTCCAGTCAAGAGGCAGACACTGGCAGAATGGATAAAAGAAAAGTATGACCTTGCGCCAGCTGGGCCCTGAATCTCAAAGGAGTTGCAACACCTACTCTCCAGTTCATTGGTCTCACCCAGGACAACTAACATGGAGGTGATGATGGATAACTACCATACCAAGGAACCGAGAGAGTCTACAACTACAAGCAAGAGAGTACCATCCATTGGCCCTATGGGATCACAGCACCCCCTCAATTAGAGGTGGAGTGCACATCATCCTCCCAGAATCCTTACTGGTAACCTACTATAGACTTATTGTGATTCTAGCAATGGAAGAAATTATATCACTGATGTGGAGGCTGTGGCCACTGGAGATTCTGAGGGCAGGGAGACAGAAAAACAGGTGTAATACGGGGGCATTTTCGGGACCTGGGAATTGTCCTGAATGACATTGCAATAACAGATACAGGCCATTATAAATCTTGCCATAACCTACAGAATTGGGTGGGAGAGAGCATAAACGACAATGTAAACTTTAATCCACGCTTAATGGCAATGCTCCAAAATGTATTCATCAATTGCAATGAATGTACCTCATTAATGAAGGATGTTGTTAAGGTGGGAAAATGTGGGAGTTGTAGGGAGTGGGCATATGGGAATCCCCTATATTTTTTATGTGGCACCTGTATAATCTAAGGATCTTTAAAAAAATAAAATAAAGCTTAAAAAAAAGAATAGAGGTTGGGGGGTTGGGGGAAAAAAAAAAAGAATATAACAGGAGACTTCCAGGAAGATGGAAGATTAGAGAGGCAGAGGGATCACTTCTCTCCCAGAAAGACTAGTTAGAGGACAGGCAGAGACTGTCTGGAGGGTTACTCTGGGACTTAGGACATAGAAGAAGAGAAAGGGGTGAAAGAAAGGAGTCTGGCTGGAAAAATACCATGAGTAAAGCTACAGCAGCAGCTACTCGCACACATCCCCCCACCCTCTGAGCAAACAGCAGTCTGTGGACTGCATCAGCTGTGGACTGCAGTGGCCATGGTCTGAGGGGTTTGCACGGGTCCTCTTCCCCAATTGAGGGGAGAGGGAGGGACATGGCCTATAACAAATTCAGATTTTGGCCAGCGAACTTGGTCTGCTGCTTTGGAGGGGTATGCTGCTTTGGAGGGGTCGCACAATTCCAGGCCAGGTGAGGCAATGACATTGTTTGCCCTGAGTGCTGGCAGGGAGCTAAAGATAACTTGCCTTCTCAAACACACCGGGCTGGTTGTTGATGAGGAAGGAGTGAGGGTGCCTCCGGCCAAGGGCTGAGAGCAGCTTCTCAGAAAGTTTGTTTGTGAGGCTTGGCCCGCCCTAAGGACATTGCTTCTGCACCACTGACCCAGGTGGGGTTACAGTGAATGCATTAACCCCTAGCATCTGGGGCCTGAACTGAGAAGTTTGGCAAAGAGCATCATCTGTTGGCAGACCACAAATGTACATGGAAAAGAAAGAAAAGTAAATAAATAAATAAATAAATAAATAAATAAATAAATAAATAGGGCAATCAGGTGCCTTTATTGCCCCTCTCTCCAAGGCCCTTGGAAATCGGCCTGCACCCCATTACTGGGTCCTTAGCCCTGGTTTGAGCAGGTAAATAAGGGCACCCTAAAAATCTAGAACAAGTTGAACCAAGAGTCAAAGAATAGTGGTAACACACAGCTACTTAATAGTAAATCCCTAGGCAAGAGGGAAACCTGAGCATCACAGAAAACACACCATCATAATCAGATTTCCTAGACATCAGTAAAAAATTACAAGGTATACTAAGGAAAAGGAAGATATGACTCATGCAAAGAAATAAATCAAAGCCCTAGAGGAGACACAGGACTTGAAACTAATCAATGACATTCATACAAATCTCCTAAATCAAATCATGGAGTTGAAGGACAACATGGCTAAAGAAATAAAAGACATTAGGAAGACACTGGGTATATCCACGGGGGCTGTCAGTGTGGGACTGAGTGAGGGGCCAGTGGGCTCCTCCTCCGCCGTCTCCTCCGTCCGCCGTTCCTCTGCCTGCCGAGCCCTGCTCCAGCAACACCTGGGGCTCGGCTGTTGTGGCTCCCAGGGAGTGGGGCCACGTGGGCCGCAAGCCTGAGCACACTGGCTGCCATGGCCGAGCTGTGCGCTGGCACCCTGGTAGCGGTCCCCACTGACACTTTGTATGGCCTGGCCTGCTTGCCGAGCTGCTCAGCAGCACTGGGCACCGCCTACAGCCTCAAAGGCTGCAGCAAAGCCAAGCCTCTGGATGTATGGCTGGGCCACATGGCCAACCTCTATAGGTACTGTCGTGTGAGGGTTCCCAAAGACTCCTTAAAGACCTCCTGCCAGGAGCCATTACCCTGATGATGGAACATTCAGAGGATCTCTACAAGGACCTGAATCCCTTCACTCCTCTTGTAGGCATCCAGATTCCAGACCATGCCTTCAGGCAAGACTTGGCCCAGGTATTTGAGGGACCTCTTGCTTTCACCAGCACCAACCTCAGCTCCCAGTCCAATTCTCTGAATGTCAAGGAGTTCCAGGGCCTCTTAATTGTCCCTGGTCATTGATGGAGGGCCACTTTGGGATGGGCAGAGCCTTGAGTATCACCTTGGCTCAACTGTGATCAACTTATCTGTGCCTGGAAAGTTTGGCACCATTCATCCAGGCTGTGCCCTGAAAAGTACTACAGCCATCCTCCAACAGAAGTATGGGCTACTCCCCTAAGATGGATCCTGACCATGAAGCTCAGGATGAAGGAGGCGCCCAAGGACTGGTGCTGGATACTGTGTCGGTCAGCTGGTGGTTGGCAAGGCCTCATTTGCAGAGGCTACTGGGGCTACATCACCCCAAAACCTGACCTGTTTGGGCAGCATGTCTTTCTGAACACAGTAGACCAGCCCCCTCAGGAGCTGTTCCACGGCTGGAACTGAAAGCTGCACTTCCCAAAATGGGGGAGGAAAAGATGGTTGGGCACCAACTTCAGCTACTGATTAGTAACTTCAATGGGTTGAAGTATAATCCTAAGAACAGCTAAAGTTTGAACCTGTCCAAGTCAGAAAGGGGCCAGTGGCCGCCATATTAACTCTGCACCTGACAGGAGGGAAGCGAGGCTGAGTGAAAATCACAGTGCTGCTAGGGACCGGCTTTTTTCCATATAGATCAGATTGCCGCTCTAGCCTAAGCCCCAAGCCCATCTCAGGCAGGCAGCGGAGGGAGATGCACCAGCCTCTCCGGGAAATTAAAAGCCATGCCGCGAAGGCCGGTGATCATCTTACTTTGGCAGTGCAAGCCAACCCAGAAGTTGTTTTCTGACAGGAACTGGAAGCTCCATTTCCCAAAAACAGGAAAGGAAGACACAGTTGGCCACTGATTTCAGCTACTGATTAGTAAATTAGGCTGGCTAAAGTATAATCCTCCTAAGAACAGCTTAAGTTTGAGCCTGTCCAAGTCAGAAGGAGGCCGGTAGCTACAATTTTGACTCCACCACCAGCATGAGGGGAGGCCAGGCAGACTGAGGATCACAGTGACAGTAGAGACTGGTTTCTTTCGCCCAGATTGACCTACAGCTCTGGCCTGGGCTTCAGCCCTGCCTCTAGCAGGGAGGAAGCTAGCGGGCCCTGCAACAGCCTGTCCAGGTAACTGCAGGTACATTTGGCTGGAACGGACTGAATAATCAGAGGTCTACCTGGGCAACAATGGTCATCTTGGACCTGCACTGCATAAATTGCTGCCCACACCTGCAGCTCCATCCCTGCCCCAGGCAGGGGAGAAAGACTTCATCAGTCTCTCTGGGCAACTACAGTCTAGAACTGCATGAGTTGGATTATTCCACACAGCTGTGGTTCTACATCCTTGGCTCCTACTACATAACCAGCAAGGGAGAAAGGGCAGGAAGCCCTAAACTAAAGAGAAAAACTGCACCCAGAATAAATACATCTAGTAAGCCAGATGCCAAGACACCAACAAAAAATTACAATCCACACCAAGAAACAGGAAGATATGGCCCAGTTAAAGGAACGAGATAAGCCTACAGATGACATAAAGGAGTTGAGACAACTAATCATAAATGTTCAAACAAATCTCCTTAAAAAATTCAATGAGATGGTTAAAGAAATTAAGGATATAAAGAAGACACTGAATGAGCACAAAGAAGAATGTGAAAGCATACATAGAAAAATAGCAGATCTTATAGGAATGAAAGGTACAATAAATGAAATTAAAAACACACTGGAATCATATAATAGCAGATTTGAGGAGGCAGAAGGATTGGTAAGCTTGAAGAAATGGCCTCTGAAAGTGACCATACAAAAGAACAGATGAAGAAAAGATTGGAAAAACTTGAACAAGGTCTCAGGGAACTAAAGGACAGCAAGAGGCATGCAAACATACGTGTCATGGGTGTCCCAGAAGGAGAAGAGAAGGGAAAAGGGGCAGAAGGAATATTTGAAGAAATAATGGTAGAAAATTTCCCAATCCTATTGAAAGACATAGATATCCGTGTCCAAGAAGCACGACATACGCCCTTTCCAAAAAAATCTCAATAGACCAACTCCGAGACACATACTAATCAGAATGTCAAATGCCAAAGATAGAGAATTCTGAAAGCAGCAATAGAAAAGCAATGCATAACATATAAGGGATACCCAATAAGATTAGGTGCTGATTTCTCCCCAGAAACCATGGAGGCAAGAAGACAATGGAATGATATATTTAAGATACTGCAAGAGAAAAACTTCCAGCCAAGAATCTTATATCCGGCAAGATTGTCTTTCAAAAACGATAGTGAGTTTAGAATATTCACAGATAAATAGAAACTGAGAGAGTCTGTAATCAAGAGACCTGCTTTGCAGGAAATACTAAAGGGTGTGCTACAGCCTGAAAAGACAAAACAGGAGAGAGAGGCCTGGAAGAGAGTCTAGAAATGAAGATTATATCAATAAAAGTAACTAAAATGTCAAAAGAGTGGTGAAAATAAAATGTGACAGATAAAACCCAAATATTCAGGAATAAACTTAACCAACGTTGTAAAGTACTTGTATTCAGACAACTACAACTCATTGTTAAAATAAATTTTAAGAAAGACCTATATAATTGGAAGAACATTCCATGTTCATGGATTGAAAGACTGAATATCATTGGGATGTCAATTCTGCTCAGATTGATGTACAGATTCGATGCAGTCCTGATAAAATTTCCACCATCAAATTTATTTGGAAGGGTAGGGGGTCCTAAATAGGCAGAAACATCTTTAAAAGGAAAAGCGAAGTTGGAAGACTCTCATCTCTGCACTTTAAGTTGTATTACCTAGCTACAGTGGTAAAAACAGCATGTACTGGCATAAAGAGACACATAGACCAATGGAACCAAACTGATGGCTAAAAAACAGACCCTCACATCTATGGTCAAGTGATTTTTGACTAGCCTGTCAAACGCACATAGCTCGGGCAGAACAGTCCATTCAACAAATGGTGCTGAGAAAATTGGATATCCATAGCAAAAGAAGGAAAAAGAACCCCTATCTCATACCCTATACAAAAATTAACTCAAAATGAATCAAAAACCTAAATATAAAAAGCAAGAACCATAAAGCTTCTAGAAGAAAATATAGGAAAATATCTTAAAGACCTGGTGGTAGGTGGAGGTTTCTTAAAGGAGATAAGAGGAGGACTGAGATGGACTACTGATATTTAATGTATGTAGAAGTTTTAATTAGCTTTACTGTAAAAGTGTTGAAATGTACAGTTGATGGTAACACATTATAGTGAGTAACAGCTGGTTTATAAATGGGGATGTAGCTGAAAATGTTAGCCTAGGGATGTAAATGCCAATTGACAGAAAGCTAGAGAATAATCTAGGGACTGAATAGCACGGTAAACCCAGAGGTGGATGGGAATAGTGGTTGATGCTACAGATGAACAGTATCCTTTGTGAGCTAGAACAGATGAACATCAGTATTGCAGGGTGGTGGGAATGTGGAGAAGCATAGGAAAAATATAACTGAGTGACCTACGGAGTGTGGTTAACAGTAATAATGTAATATTCTTACATCTATGCCTAAGATGTACTGTGTTGATAATGGGGGAGTCTGGAAAATGTGTGCCAAATGTATGCTGTGGACCTGGTGATAATCGGATGATATTATCTCATAATCTGTAACAAAATTCCACCATGGTGTAGTGTGTTGATAGAGGGGTGTTGTTTGGGAATTCTGCACATGCACATGATTGTTTTTTAAGTTTACAACTTTTGTCATAAAAATATATTTTAAAAATAATAATATGGTGGGTTGGGGGAAAAATACACCAAATGTAATAAGATAAGGACTATAATTAGTAGTAAGATTTTGACAATATTCTTTCATAATTTGAACAAGTGTCTCACGACAATGCAAGGTGTTTGTGGAGGGTTGATATATGGGACCCTTGTATGGTGTTATGAATGTTTGCTTTGTAAGTTCACAACTTTTACTATACGTTTATTGTTTATGTATGTTCATGTATAAATGATATAAATAATATTAATAATAATAATAATAATAATAGGGTGGGTT
Source organism: Tolypeutes matacus (assembly GCA_026826555.1). NCBI lineage: Eukaryota > Metazoa > Chordata > Mammalia > Cingulata > Chlamyphoridae > Tolypeutes > Tolypeutes matacus. The sequence continues at coordinate 868,479 of JAKSZT010054528.1, forward strand.
GGGGGAAAATACTTTGGTTAGTAATAATATTTTAAGGAGGCTTTTTTTTTTTTTTTTTTTTTTTTTACCACCATTGAAAACACTGATTTATTAAATAACAAAGTAGCAGTCCATGCTTTATACATGAGCATTAAATTTCTCACAGAGAAATCAAGAAAAAAAATTCCTATCATAGATAGTTATCAGTCTTTGTTAAGTCTTCCAACCATTATTTCAGTAAAGAACTTAGTTATGTGGGAGCTGCATTTACAGATGATGCTTGTGCTTTGGCCATTCTTCGAACCAGTGCTTCTTGCCTCTTTCTCTGAATTTCTTCAGGAGAATACTTTCTGTTTTTCTCTTCTTCCTCTTTTGAAGGTTGCTTCAAAGATTCAGAAAGTTTTGTCAAAGATTGTTGTCTAATAGCCTCCCCAAGTAGCGGATTGACAGATGGCAATGTTGAGGAGGCTTTTTAATCATTAGTTAAAAATGTTTCACAACAATGCAAGATATTGGTGGTAGGGTGAGGTATGAGAGCCCTGTATGATGTTACATATGTTTGTTTTGTAAGTTCACAACTATTACTACACTTATTGTTTATGTATGTTCATGTATGAGTGATATATTTCAATAAATTTAAAAAATTAAAAAAATAATCATAAGAAAAGAAAATTGAAGATCAATATCCCTCATGAATACACATGCAAAAATCCTCAACAAATTATTAACAAAGTATCATAGATCTTTCTCCAGGATAGACCATATGTTGGGTCACAAAGCAGATCTCAATAAATTTAAAAAGATCAAAATTATACCAAGAATTTTCTCTCATCATAATGGAATAAAGCTGGAAATCAACAACAGGCAGAAAAAGGACAAATTCACAAATATATGGTGATTAAACAATGTACTATTAAATAATCAGTGGGTCAAACAAGAAATTGCAGGAGAAATCAATAAATATCTTGAGATGAATGAAAGCGAGAACACAATATTCACAACATATGGGATGCATCAACAACTCCCCAAAATGAAAAACGCAGACCCAGAGGGCTTCACAGGTAAATTTTACAAGCACTCAAAGAAGATTTAATACCAATCTTACTCAAAGTCTTCCAAAAAATTAAAAGGAAAGAATACTACCAAACTCATTCTATGGAGCCAATATCACCCTAATACAAAAGCCTGATAAAAATACGACAAAAAAAAGAAAATTACATTTCCCTAATGAATACAGATGCAAAAGTCCTCAACAAAATACTCACTAATCGAATCCAACAACACATTAAAAGAATTATTCGTCAAGATCAAGTGGGTTTTATCCTAGGCATGCAAGGGTGGTTGAACACAAGAAAATCAACCAGTGTAATATACCACATTAATAAATCAAAGAAGATAACTTACATGATCCTATCGAATGATGAAGAAAAGGCATTTAACAAAATACAGCACCCTTTCTTGATAAAAATACTACAAAAGATAGGAATTGAAGGAAACTTTCTCAACATAATAAAGGCCATATATGAAACACCCACAGTTAACATTGTACTCAATGATGAAAGCCTGAAACCATTCCCACTGAGATCCGGAAAAAGACAAGTATGCCCACTGTCACCACTGTTTGATATAGTGCTAGAGATTCTAGCTAGAGCAACCAGGCAAGAAAAAGAAATAAAATGTGTCCAAACTGGAAAGGAAGAAGTAAAACTTTCGCTATTCACAGATGATATGATACTATACCTAGAAAGTCCCAAAAAATCTACAACAAAGCTACTAGAGATAATAAACAAGTATAGCAGAGTGGTAGGATACAAGATCAATACACAAAAATCAATAGTGTTTCTATACACTAGTAATGAGCAATCTGAAGAGGAAGTCAGAGAAAAAATTCTGTTTACAATAGCAACTACAATAATCAAATATTTAGGAATAAACTTAACCAAGGACATAAAGCACTTGTATTCAGAAAACTGCAATGCATTGCTAAAAGAAATCAAAGACAACCTAAATTAATGGAAGAACATTCCATGTTCATGGATTGGAAGACCAAATATCGTGAGGATGTCAATTCTACCCAAATTCCACACAGTCAATGCAATTCCAATAAAAATCCCAAGAGTTTTTAAAGATATGGAAAACCCAATTATCAAATTTATTTGAAACAGTAAGGGGACCCGAATAGCCAGAAGCATCTTAAAAATGGTTGAGGGGAGCAGATGTAATTCAAGTGGTTGAGCACCTGCTTCCCGAGTACGAGGTCCCGGGTTTGATCCCTGGTACCTCCTGAAAACAAAAGCAAACAAACGAAAAAACCAACTCAGGGGAGCCAGTGTAACTCTGTGGTTGAGCACCAAATTCCCACACACAAGGTCCCGGTTTAATCCCCGACCCTGGTACCTCAAAAAAAAAAGAAAAAAATGGCTGAAAGGAGGGGAGTGGATGTAGCTCAAGTGGTTGGCTGCCTGCTTCCCATGTACGAGGTCCTGGGCTCAATCCCTTTTACCTTCTAAAAAATGAAATGGCTGAAAGGGATACTCTGGGGATATAAATGTCAATTGAAAGAAAGTTAGAGAATAATCTAGGGACTGAATAACATAGTGAACCTGAAGGTGGATGCAGGTTGTGGTTAAGAGTACAAACATAAGAATGTACTTTTATGAATTAGAACAAATGTCCATCACTATGGCAAGGTGCTAAAATATGATCAAAATATGATGCATGGAGAAAATACAATTAGTGTAACTTATGAACTATAATTAACAGCAATACTGTAATATTCTTGCATCAATGTCAAAGAAGGTACTATATCAACGCTAAGGAACAATAATAGGGGGATATGGGATTTTTTCTTTTGGACTAAGGAAAATGTTCAAAAATGTACTGAGGCAATGACTGTACAACTCTGATCAAAGTGAAAGCCACTGAATGTGTACTTTGGATATAATGTACAAGGCATGGGACTGTATGACACAGTGAACCATGTGGTAGAAGATGGACTGTGGTTAACAGTACAAACATGAGAGTGTTCACTCATGAACTAAAACAAATGTACATATATGGAAAAAATATACCAAATGTATGCTATGAACCATAGTTAGTGATAATAGCCTGATGATGCTGTTTCATAATCTGTTAACAAATGTTCCACAACAAAGTAAGGTATTGTTTGAGGGCTGATGTATGGGAATTCTGCACATTATGCATGATTGTTTTGTAAGCTCACAATATGATGATGCTCTTTCATAATTTTTAAGAATTGTTTCACAACAGTGCAAGGTGTTAGTGGTGGGATAATGTATGGGAGCCCTGTATAAGGATATGCATGTTTGTTTTGTAACTTGACAACTTATATTATACACTTTATTGTTTATGGATATTCATGTATTAATGATAAACTTCAATAAAAAGGTTTAAAAATATATATATTTTAAAAATTGTTAGCAAAGTGAATCCAACAGCACATTAAAAGAATTATAAACCATGATCAAATGGGATTTATTCAAGGAATACAAGGGTGGTTCACAATAAGGAAATCAATTAATGTAATATGCCACATTAATAGAATAAAGGACAAAGACCACATGATCATCTCAATTGACATAGAAAAGGCATCTGACAAACCTAGCACCCTTTCCTGATAAAATCACCAAGAAACCTATGAATAGAAGGAAATACTCTTACCATAGTAAAAAGCATATATCACAGTGCATATAATCAATACAGGGTTAATATTGAGGAAATATGTTTTAAAACAGTTTGGCGTTTCCTCAAAAAGTTAAACACAGCACTCCCATATGACCTGCCAATCCCAGTTCTAGTTATATATACAGAATAATTGAAAGCAAAGATTTAGACATATATTTGTATATCAATGTTAATAACAATGTGTGATTTGCAATAATAACCAAAATGTAGAAGCAACACAAATGTTCATCAGCAGATGAATGGATAAACAAAATGTGTTATATTCATTCAAAGGGGTATTATCCAGCCGTAAAAAGGAATACCTGCTACTACATGAATGAACCTTGAAGACATTATGTAGAGTGAAATAATCCAGATACAAAATGACATGTATTATCTGATTCCACTTAAAAAAATAGAAATACAATCATAGAGACAAATGGTAGAGTACGTGTTTCCAGGGGTGGCAGGGAGGGCTAATGGAGAGTTATGCAAAATGGGATAGGGTTTGGTTTGTTTGTTGTGACAGGATAGTTCTGATAATAGTGGTGAGGTTAGCATAACATTGAATTGTATACCTGAGAGTGTTTTAGATGGGAAGGTTTGTTACATACATGTTTCTACAATTAAAAAAATAAGAGACTAAAGGCAAATTAAATGTCATACAGGATTCTGGGCTGGATCTAATAATGTTTGAGAAAAGGCCCAAAGGACATTATCAGGACATATGAAAAAAATTGGAATACAGACTGAAAGCTTTATATCAATGTTAAATTTCATCAACTTGATAACTACATGTAAAGTGATTACATACGTAAATATGCTTGGTCTTAGGAAATGTACACAGAACAATTAAGTGTTCAAGGAGTATGCTGTAACCAACCTAGACACCAATGATTAGAAAATAAATAGAAAGATACATGCTACAACATGGATAAACTTTAAAACATTATACTGTAGGGGTGATGGTTTATTTCTAGACTCCCAATTCTATTCTACTGATTTGATGCGTCTATCTTTATGCCAATAACATGCTGTTTTTTTGTTGTTGTTGTTGTTGTTTAGGAGGTACAGGGATTGAATCCAGGACATAGGAAACAGGTGCTCAACCACTGAACTACATTCACTCCCCAACGAGAGTTGGTATTTTTGTTTATTTTTGTTTTTAGGAGATACCAGGGATTGAACCAGGGACCTAGTACATGGGAAGGAAGTGCTGAACCACATGAATTGCATCTACTACCCACCGTGCTGTTTTGACCACTGTAGCTTTGTAATATGTTTCAAGGTAAGGCAGTAAAATTCCTCCCACATCACTCTTCTTTTTTTACAAGGCTTTTGGCTATTCGGGTGTACTTCCCCTTCCAAATGAATTTGGTAATTGCCTTTTCTATTTCTGTAAAGCAGGCTGTTAGAATTTTGATTGGTATTGCATTGAATCTATAAATTCATCTGGGTAGGATTGACATCTTCACAATATTTAGTCTTATACCAAATACCAGATTGTACACTTGGGATAAACTGTATGCTTTATTAATATGTATCAATAAAACTGATTTGCTAAAAAACATTATGCTAAGTGAAATAAGCCAAATACGAAAGGACAAATATTATATGATTCCACTTATATGAAATATCTAGAATAATAAATTCATAGAGACAGGAAGTAGATTCGAAGTATCCATGGGCTGAGTGAGAGGTAATAGGAAATTATTGATTTATGGGTACAGCATTTCTATTTTGGTGATGAAAATGTTTTCATAATAGATGGTGATGATAGTAGTTCAATATTTTAAATACAATTAATGCCACTGAATTGTACACTTGAAAATGTTTAAAATGTAAAATTTGTTATATATATGTTACTCTAATAAAAAGTAAATGAAAAAATTTGATAAGAAAGAAAACAGCCTAATTTAAAAATCAGGAAAAGAGCTGAACAGATACTACACAAAGAAAATATACAGATGGCAAATAAGCAAATGTGAAGATGGTCAACATCACATATCAGTAGGAAACAATAAATTAAAACAATAATTAGATATCACTACACTCCCATTAGAATATCTAAAATCCAAAACACAAAAATGTACTGTGATACATCCATACAATGGAATATTATTCAGTGGTTCAGTAAAATATCAGTGGTTTCCATGGCTTTGGAGGAGGTATAAATAAGTATGGTATAGGGCATTTTTAGGGCAGTGAAATTATTCTGTATGGTATTATAATGGTGGATACATTAAATTATGTATTTGTCAAAATCCATAAAACTGTACAACACAAAGAGTGAACCTTAACAAAAACATAGGACTGTACAACAAATAAAAAGTAAACCCTATTGTAATGGATGAACTATAGTTAACAGTACAATTATATTTAATAGCACAATAATAAAAATGTTCTTTCATGAATTGTAACAAATAAATCACATTAATGCAAGGTGTTCATAATAGGGTGGTATAAAGGAACTCTGTATGTTATGCATGAGTTTGCTGTAAACCTACAATTTTTCTAATTAAAAAAAAGAACCTTAATATGAATATAGCTTTAGTTACTAATAAATGGATCACTATTGGTTCATCAACTATAATAAACATACAAAACTAACGCAAGATGTTATTAATAGGAGAAAATGTGGGGAGGGGAGGAGTTGATATGGGAACTGTATACTTCTGTATGATTTTTCTATAAATCTAAAATTGCCTAAAAATAAAATTATTACAAAAACTAAAGTCAGTTAAGAGATAGAGCAACAACACGCAACGTAACATGTAGCTAGACATCCTTAAGATACTGATTCAAACCAACTATTTTTAAATCACTATGTTTGTGAAGAGATGAGGGAATTTTGAATATTAACTAGACATTTTATGATATTATGAAGTTACTGTTAATTTTTTTTTCTTTTTTACGTTTCTCAATTAAATGTAATGGATACATGTAATTTTTTTTTTTAATCAAACAATATATTACACAATATATTTGGTTCATAGTAATGCATTCATACTTACTGTTAAATTTTAAGGGTAATTATGGTATTGTAGTAATGTTTAAAAGGCCCTTATCTGTTTTCAATATATCATAAAATATTTATGGGTAATATGATACAATGTCTGGGATCTGTTCCAAAATATCTAAAATGAAGTAAATAGATGAAACAAAAGTGGTTATGTGTTATTAATTGTTGCAGGTAGATTTGGGGTACACAGAAGTTTATTATACAGTTCTCTTCACCTATTTGTATGTTTGAAAATATTTAAAATAAAAATCTTATTAAAATATTGCCAGGCCCATGGTTGATGCTTACCTATGATCCTTGTTCTTGTGTAATATATATTGCTTAAGAGTTACTTCCTGGGGTCTCCTTGTTGCTCAAATATGGCCTCTCTCTAAGACAAACTCAGCATATTAATTCACTGACCTCCTCCCCCACCACCACCTTCCTGACGTGAGACATGACTCCCTAGGGATGAACCTTCCTGGCACCAAGGGATTAATATCAAGTGCCAACTAAGGATGCATTTGGAGAAAGACCTTGACCAAAAGGGGGAAATATTAAATGCAAATGAGTTTTTTATGGCTAAGAGATTTCAAAGGGAGTTAGGAGGTCATTCCAGAGATTATGCATGTCTCAGGAGGATCTCACTGTCTACCACAGTAAACAATGCCTCAAACATGGGTGCTCCTGGGGACTCTAGAGACATCTAGAAACCATAGGCAAGGCAGACAACCCCAGGAAATCGGCACGCGATTAGTAGGCCTTACTTTGGAACATACCATACCTATCTTCCCAATGTATCAGAAGCAGACTCATTTATAATTTTCCTACATATGGTTCTAGATAGATAGACAGATAGACAGACAGATATACATAGATAAAAATTATTTTTTAAAAATATTGAAATCCTGTGTGTATATAATTTTTTTTTTTTGGTTTTGTAACATGTAATCATGAATTATTTCAAAAATAAGGGACAGCTGGCAAAATTTTACAGTTGACACATAGCACACAATAGAGAGTCTACTCTTAACATTTGATTGCATTTTTATCACATACAACACTGGTGATTGAACCAACTTATTTTTATCTGTTTCATGTAAAATTGCAGACAACAGTAAACCTTTATCTAAATAATTCAGAAGGAATATCCTCACAGATATTGCTTGCCATCTTGCTTAAACACGTGGCAAATGACTTTGGGTGAGAAACCAACCTTGAGTTGGACTCTTTAGAGACTTAGAAATGTAAGCTTTTACCCCAAATAAATACCCATTATAAAAGCCAACAGATTTCTGGTACATTGTATCAGCACCCCTTTGGTTGACTAATACAAGGTGGTAATTCATACAATTGAAAATTGCAGTGTAATAAAAAGAACTAACTACTGCTATATACAACATTCTTATACTGAAGAGTGAAAGAAGCCTTACCCAAAAGAGTTCATAAAGTATGATTTGATGGATATGAACTACTTAGAACAGGAAAAACTTATCTATGGTGGAACACAAAATCAGAACACTGGTTGTCTTTGTAGGAACAGAGGTTAGATTTACTAGGTGGGGGTTGACAAAGTAATTTTTAAAGTAAAGGTTAATATTCTATAACTTGATAGAAGTTTGGTTAAATAGGTATATATGTTTGTTAAAACTCATCACTTAAGATATGTGTATTTCATTGTATTTAAATATTAAGTAAAATGACTATACTAAAAATATTGGACTCTAAAGATATAATAATTTTAAAACATTTTCCTACCCAAAACAGACCACAATCATAGGAACATTTTGTTGATCATTCCAGACTCTCAATTCTTTTCATACACCCAATTATATTAATATAGCCTAATGAGGAATTTTAAGTTGCATAAAATACTGTAGGGAAAAGCAAATGTACCTAGAAATCTGTGATTAAACACTCAACTCTTGATATATTGAAATATGTCCATTTAATTATGAAAGTTATATATCAAATAAATGAAATCATAAATAAAAATAAATTGGTTACCTCTCTCAATTTCTCTCTCTCACGCTCTCTCTCAGCAATACGTTTTCGCCTCTCCTCCTCTTCCTTAAGAGCATTTTGTGTTTCTGTTCTTAATTTATCATCTTTAAGAATCTTTCGAATTTTCTTTCTGCCCTTTCCAGGGGACTTGGAATCATCATTTTCATCTTCTTCTTCCTCCTCTTCATCGTCATCATCTTCATCTTTTTCTTCTTCTTCAGAGTTACTCTACATAATTTAAATGATTAGAGGTAAACATTACAAAGTTGTCCCACTTTCTACATTTTATATTCAACTAATTTATATACCAAGCAAAGTGAAAGAAAACATAGTGAAAAGCTATAGATATTTAGCAATCAAGAAGAGTGTTGATAGAATCAAGCACATTATGCAGAACTTTTACTTTACGTAATTCTGCCTACATACAAGAAACTGAAACTGGTTAACTTCATTACAGGGGAAATTTCTTCACACATAAAATAGTGCTAAGGATAAAGTGTTTTATGTCTTCAGAAAATACAACTCATTCTCAATCTTTAGCCCTGAGAATATAAAATAATGACTTGTGAAGGCATAAATTATCCATTTGTTTAAGGTACAGAAAAAAATGTACAATATATCAAGTTAATATTTCTGCATATTTGTACACTTAATAAACCAATCCTTCTACAAGTGTGAAATCTAAATCAGTAGAATGCAATTAATGAATGACAGAAGAAAATGGGCATATTTTCATAGTCTACTGTAAGGGCTATAATTAAAACACTGTAAATGTCATTACTACCTTGTTTTCACTGGATGAATCTTCCTGAACCTTAATGCGTCGCCTTTTCTTTTTTTGTTTATAACTCCTTTGATTTTCTTCCAACTCTGCTTTCTTTGCCGACCTGAAAAAAAATTTTTTAATGGAAAATAAAATACTTTACGATGAGTATCCTTATATGAATTATGGACCATTTTAAAAACCACTCTACTTTTGTGAATTCCTAGAAAAGGAAGAGGAAAAAACAAAACAAAATGCTTCAGAAGCTTTGAAAAGGAAAGTCCAGCAGAAACCTAACCCTTAATTCTTTGCCACTGATCAACATTTTCAGTTATTCAGAGGAGAAATTTAATATATGAGTAGGAAGAAACATGGAAGGGCTTTAGGCCTGCTCAAAGTCTCTTCCAGTCAAAAACACAAATGGCCAATAATATACTAAAAATATTCATGATCACTAATAACAAGGAGGATACAAAAATAGGATGTAATTTTCTTTGTATCTGTTCACTGAGATTTAAAAGAAAAATAATAATTTCTTGGTAAGAAAAGTATTTCAGAGCTTCAAGACAGTATACAGAGCTACAATAATCAAGAAACTGGTACTGGCATAAAGACACACATACAGATCAATGGAAGAAAATTTAGAGTCTAGAAATAAACCTTTAAGTTTATTGTCAACTGATTTTCCCCAAGAGTGCCAACACAACACAAGGGGGAAAGAATAGCCTTTATAAAAAACGATGCTGGGGGTACTGGATGTGGCTCAAATGGTTGGGCGTCCGTCTGCCATATGGAGGGACCTGGGTTCGATTCCCAGTACCTCCCGGTAAAATTAAAAAAATATATGTGGAAGGCATGCAGGCGGGCCAGGCCCCGCTGAGCCACGCAGCAGGATGACGACGTGGCGGGGGTGGGACACAGGGGAGAGCCAAGACAAGGCATGCCGGGAACCAGGAACTGAGGTGGCACAGGGGGTGGAACGCCTCTCTCCCATATCAGAGGTCCCCAGGTTCGAATCCCAGTGGGGACTGGATGGGAGGGATGGGAAGAGGGGGCAGGAAACAGACACAGAGAGTCAACCAACAAATGGACACAAACAGCAAGGGGTGGGTGATGGTTAAAATGGATAAAGTAAATAAATAAAATAAATTAAAAAAAAAAATGGTGCTGGGACAAATTGATGTCCACATGCAAAAGAATGAAGTTAGACCCCTTCACATCACATCATATATAAAAAATAACTCAAGATAAATCAACCTAAATATAAAAGCTAAAACTATAAAATCCTTAGAAGAAAACAAAGGTGAAAATCTTTGCTACTATGGATTAGGCAACAGTTTCAAAATACAACACCAAAAGCACGGCAATCAAAGAAAAGAAGAGATAAATTAGACTTCACCAACATTAAAAACTTTTGTACAAAGGACACTAACAAAAAAGCTAAAAGACAACCCACAGATTGGGAGAAAATATTTGCAAATCATATATCTGACAAAAGGCAAGTAGCCAATATGAACTAATTATGAAGAATAAACACATGGAGTCAAAACCTAGAGTATAGGTTATTAGGAGATAGGAGGAGGGCTGAGAAGGGGTACTGATGCTTAATATATGTAGAAATTTTAATTAACTTGACAGTAAAAGTGTGGAAATGGATAGAGTTGATGGTAACACATTGCGGTGAGTAGAACTAAGGTATCTGGTTTATAAATGGGATTGTGGCTGAAAAGGATAGTCTAGGGATGTAAATGTCAATTGAAAGAAAGCTAGAGAATAATCTAGGGACTGAATAACACAGTGAACCCAGAGGTGGATGAGAATTGTGGTTAATAGTACAAATACAAGAATTTCCTTCTATGAACTAGAACCCATGTACATCACTATTGCAAGGTGGTAAGATTGTGAAGAAGCATGAGAAAATCCAATTAATGGAACCTAAGGACTAGAGTTAACAGCAATACTGTAACTATGCCAAAGATGTACTGTGTTAATAATAGGGGAGGTATGGAAAAAATTTACCAAATGTATGCTATGGATCACAGTTAGTGGTAATAGTTTATTGATATTATCTCATAATCTGTAACAAATGTACAACAACAACGTAGTGTGTTGGTGGATGGGTGTTGTATGGGAATTCCACACACGTATATGATTGTTTTGTAAGTTCACAACTTTAATAAAAATATATTAATTAAAAATCAGGTAAAGCATTTGATTAGATATTTCCCCAAAGGAGACATAAAAATGGCCAATAACCACATGCAAAGATATTGAACATCATTATTCATTACAGAAATGCAAACCAAACCACAATGTGGTACCATTTCACACTCACTGAGATGGCTTTAATAAGAAAAACTGAAAATAACAAGTGGTGGTGAAGTTGGGGAGAAATTGGAATCCTCATACATTGCTGAGGGGAATGTAAAATGGTGTAGCCACTGTCAAAAACAGTTTGGCAGTTCTTTAAAGTTATACATAGAATTACCAAATGACCCAGCAATTCCACTGCTAGGTATATTCCCAAATGAAAACATATGTCCACACAAAAACTTCTACATGAATACTCGCAGAATTATTCACAATAGTCAAAATGTGTTATAGCCAAATGCCCATCAACTGATGAATGGATAAACAAAATATGGTACATATCCATACATTTGAATATCATGCTGCAACATGGATGAATCTTAAAACATTTTGCTAAGTGATAGAATCCAATCATACAAAACCACTTATTATATGATTCTATTTATATAAAATGTCCAGAAAAGGTAAATCCAAAGAGACAGAAAGCAGATTAGCAGTCACCATGGACTGATCAGGGAGGGGGAAGAAAGAATGACTGCTAATGAGTAAAGAAATTCTTTATGGAATGATGAAAATATTACACACATTTGTAACTATAATAAAATACACTGTTATATACACATTAAAATACTGAATTTCATGTTATGTGAATTCCAACTCAGTTAAAAAAAACTGTCATCTTATCATTATTTTATATTTACCTAAAGTATATTGCTATACCCCAAGCAAGATCTGGCTTGCTAAATTATCTAAAATAATTTCAAATGTTCTAAAACTTACACAAGTTCAGATACACATCTTTTTATAGATGCATACACCCACTCAAACAAACACAATTATATTATGGGTTTGATAAACTATAGAAGGTTCATCTTATTCTGGAGGAAATATTTTTTAAAATCTTAGAATGGTTAGTAATTATCTAAAATAGTTTTAAGAAGGAAGCAAAAATTTGAAATATCTAGTAATCCAGAGCAGTAATCATGCTTATTCAAAGAACAAACACACTTTATTATTACTATAATACTAGAATCACTATTAAAACCAATAATTAACATTTATTGAGCACTTATTATTTTCCAGGTAGGCATTGCTATAAACCCTTTACATGTATCATCTCATTTAATTCACACAAAAATCAATAAAGTAAGTGCTATTATTGTCCCCATTTTACAGGTGAGGAAACTGAGGCTCACAGTACTCATACAAATTAGAAAGTAGTACAGCCAGGAGTCAAATTGAGGTAGTTGGTCTACAGAGCCTGTGCTACTATACTACAGCTTTCCCTTTTAACAACCAAAAACTTCATTCAAGAATGGTTTTACATACTGAATCTCCATCTAGGTTAGAACACATAATTCAACCATACATAAAATGTGTGTATATATATATATATATATATATATATATATATATATATATATATATATATATTTTTTAAATTAATAATTTTAACAGTTTCAAATCCAAATATTAAGTAGTTTACTTAAATTTACTGGAACAACAACCATTCTACAAATAATTTGAAGATACAGCCATTCAGATTAATTCCTAAAATTTTTGCAAAAAACAACATAATACCTTGTTCTGGGCCGCTGTTCATCTTCAGATTCACTAACTTCCTCACTAACGCCTGATTCCTGAAAATCAGAATCTTCTGAATCTTCACTGCTCACTTGAATTAAAAAAATACATTAAGTTATCAAGTACTTCCCAAAAGAAACACAATTCACCTAATTTTTAAAAGCATCACCTAAAAATTTAGGGAATTGTGAGAAAAATATTTGTGGTATGTACATTAAGGGATAATACATGACAAAGAAGAGACTATAATTAGTAAATTTAAAGGTATTTATAAATATAACTAAATTCAAACTACTACCATAGAACAGTCTAATACATAAATAATTATCAAAGATAATTAACCACAAAGTATTCTGTCCTTTCAAAATAAGAACAGTAGGCTGGCTAAAATGGTGTAAGGGATTATAAACTCTCTCCCCTACTAATTACAACTAAAAACTATGAAGAATATAGATACATAAAGAAACTATCTAAAAGAATCTGAAATGGAAACAATAGCCAGCAGATTGGAAGTGAAGACAAAACTTGAATGACCTCCGAATGACCTCCCTAAAGGTGGGGAGGGTGTGGTGGTTTTTTTTCTCCTCCATTGTTTCCTGGCTTTGACTGCAAGGCAGGTTGAATTCCAAAATTATGCAGAGGCTGTTGACAGCAAAACTCAGGGAGAAACCTCCTATTACTAGCCACAGGACTAAGAAAGAGAGGCCATGCATGTTGGGAGAGTACATAAAAGGAATTCCTTTTTTTTTTTTCTTCTCTCAGTTCTGTACCACAATTGCCACTGCAGGCAATGAAAACCCCAGAAAAAAAGTCCTATCTTTCTGGTCAAAGGAAGCAGGAGAGAGAAAAGAGAAGGCGAGCATGGAACATCTTGCAGTGCCAGAAAGTAAAGTGCTCAAAAAAGGAAATGGGCATGCTGAAAGGACACAGGAGCCAACCTGAAGTAGTTTCTAATAGTCAAAGCTACAATAATTTGAGTAATAAAATGAATAATGATAGTAATGGATTATATCACATAGAATAAATATCTATGAGTCCAAAATGATATGAATAATGGAACAAATACACAAATCGAGGGGAACACAGTTTTTACTTACAATTACTAAACGTAAAAGTAATGAAAGAAACAGAAAAATCACCATTAGGTAACACTACAGTATTAAGCGTTTCAGGCAAGATGGATGATAAAATTAGTGGGCAGAAATATGTTGAGAAACAAGATATTTGCATAGTTTCAAAGTATCTCTCCATAAAATAGTCATTAAATATGAATAGAAAAATAGCATCTATTTCTTTAAAGTAAAAACCCAGCAGACACCAACTTAATCAAGTAATCTAAGTTAACACTGCCAGTAATAAGATATATTGATATCTCTATGTACCTTTATATGATGCCCTGAGAAGGACACAATCACATATGGGTTATTCTTGTCAAAATGCAAAATAAACTCAATCTAATCATGGGAAAACATTAGACAAATACACATTGGAGGACAAATGAGAAAATAACTGATCAATCATCTTAAAGAGCATTAAGATTATGAAAGACAAGATGAGTTAACAGTCAATGGGGAAAATTTTTTTTAATAAGATGAGTAACTGTCACAGATTGGAATACATTAAGGACACATTAAAACTTGATGCAATGTGGGATCCTAGATTGGGTCCTGGAGCAGAAAAAGGGCATTAGTGGGAAATCTAACAAAATTTATATGATATATATAATTCAGTTCAGAGGTAAGAAGACTTTTTATATAAAGGGCCTGATAGTAAATATTTTTGACTTTGTGGATCATTCAGTCTCCACTAAAACTACTGAACTCTATTCAGGTTTGCTACTCTAACGTGAAAGCAGTAAATGAATGGGTATGGCTGTGTTCCAAAAAAACCTTTATTCACAGGAATAGGCAGAGGGCTGGATTCTGTTGTCAGGTATAGTTTACCAATCCCTGGTGTGACAATTTGAATTTGGTGAATCCCAAAAAAATATTATGCTCTTAAACTAATCCATTCCTGTGGGTACAGTACCCTTTGATTGCATCAGATTCACTTTAGATCACTTAATTAGATTTCTTTTGATTGGACTAAGGCAGTGAGGCATGACTCAGGATGACTCCACCCTCTTGCTGGGTCTTATATAAATAGAGACAGAGAGAGAAACAGAGAGAAAGGAAGCTGCCATATTGATCCTGCCTTATGAGAGGGAAGACTACAGGAAAACAGAGAAGCCCCAAGAGGCTTGGCGTGGCCCCAGAGTCTGGAACCAGCAGAGCACAGAAGCATGGAAAGAGGCCCCCAAGGGGCTGGGCCCAAGGAGGAGCTCAAGGTTGAGGAGACAAGCCCTGCCATGTGCCTGATCGCCACATGGCCGGGTACGAGGAGCAACAGTAGCTGACTCTGGTGAGAAAGCATCTCTGATGGTACCCTGATGTGGACATTTCATAGCCTCAAAACTGTAAGCTTTTACCCCAAATAAATTCCCTTTATGAAAGCCAACACATTTCCAGTACTTTGCTTTGGCAGCCCTGTGACAAACTAAGACATCTTGTATAGTTAATAGCATTTGTATCAATATTATTTTCCTGGTTTTGATCATTTTACTTTGTAAAGTCTTCTCTGAAGATAACCCTCACCCCGATGAAAGTGAAACAATCTCTCCTGTGTGCCACATTATATAATATCTGTTATACAAAACATACCTCATGATGCTGCAATTTTTAATAATATTAATGTAAATAATGTTTGCTAAACTAGTAACTGCCAAACCTAAATACACAGAATCACTGAGAAGCTTTTAAAATATACTGATACCCAGGTCCTACCACCACAGATTATTATGTAATTGGCTTGGGATGGAGCCCAGTAATGGATATTTTTCAAAACTACCCAAGTGAGTCTCAGGTGTAGCCAGATTAAAAATCACCATATTAGACAATGACCTCCTTATTCATTTTTGTATCCTCAAAGTTTACAATGATGCTGGAAACATGTAGGCACTCACCACAAAAGGATTCAGATTTTTAGTGTAATAAAATTTTAGTCTGAGTACATGCAAGACAAGTTCTGCACACACATAAGCATCGATAAATCTACCCAAATTAATTGTATCTTCTAGCTTTCCTTAGGAAGCCACTATGTCTTCTTGCAGTTGTATGTAATCTATTTTCTACATATCCTTTAAGTTTATTTAAGTTATTTTCATTTATCTTTATAATTTAAATGTGTACAAGCTACTACAGGTTAAAAATATTCTTTGTGTTGTCTCAAGTTTCTGGATATCTTCCCACACTAAATTCTTTATTTCACTTTCATGTAAGAGAATAGCTGCCACTAGTATACTGATATCCACTTCACACAGATGGTCAACTGAGCAGATACACTTAAATTTCCTTACTATAATTAGTTTATAAAATTAGTATGTGCCTTACTACACAGAATTAAAATGTCTTACCCTTCCTTCTATTTCTGCCTTTGGCTTCTTTATGCTCCTTAGGTTTCATCTTTTTTTCTTCTCCAGATTCTCCATCACTCACAGTCAGTTTGTGCCTCAAAAGTCTATGTCTGTATCTTGGCTTCTTGGATTCTTCTGAATCTGAGTCTGATTCAGAATTTACTTGATTTTTTGATTCTAAATGGAGAAAATAAGTCAATAAAACATTCTTAAGTCCCTTTGCTTTGTAAATTTGTTAGTTGATAATTATGGTGATTTATGGAAAAGATGAGAGCTGTTCACTTACCTTGGTTTTACTGGAAATACCCAGTAATCTCATATAATGATATATTACTCTTGCTAAATACACCACCAATACACTTTTAGAATTTTTTAAAAGATTTAAAATACTCTGCATAAAAAAACATCTGTTTTTTGGCAGCAACTGACAGAACTAGAGTTAACTTCCACAGTTATTACAAGATACTCAAAAGGAGTAATGGTAGTATAGTTTTAAACATTTTAATGACTTTTAAATGCATGCACTAAGAAGAATATTCAGATATTCTTCAAAGATTGAAATGGGCAGGGAATCAAATAATGACAAATAATTCTCTTTAGGAGCTCACCCTCATCTCCTGGATTTTCTTCATTTTGTTTTCCTGTTCTTTTTTTCCCTTCTTCTGGTTCATCATCTGAAGATCCATCCTCATCAGAGGAAAGATTGGCTTTAATTTCTTCCAAAAGCATCTTCTTGGCAATTCTTGAGAGTAAAAAAAACAATTAAAAAACTATGTATTTGGTGGTGAAGTGTACCAAAACAAAATATTCTCTGTATCAAAACAGAAATAGGAAGCGGCTGTGGCTCAATCAGTAGGGCTCCCGTTTACCATATGGGAGGCCCTGGGTTCGGTTCCCGGGGCCTCCTGGTGAAGGCAAGCCCGCCCGCACGGCGTGGTTAGCTGACCCAGCGAGCACAAGCAGCAAGGGGGGGATAAATGAATAAATAAATAAAATCTTTAAAAAAAAAAAAAAAAACAGAAATAAATGTACCAATGGATTTTATGTTGTAAATACAGAAACCATATTCCAACCTAAACCATCAAGAAAAACTTTTGAGAATGCCCTTAGTACTGATTATTTTCCAATTCTATACAAGTGATACTATTAGGTTGGGCGATGCAAGTTTGACAGGGTGGTAGGGTGGAGAGGGTGGGTTGGAAGGCCCATAGAACTGGGGGAGGGCTGAGGGAGGGAGCAGGTGAACACTGGGGATTGGTGGGTATGTGGTTGAAACTACAGTGTTGGGAAAGCTCTTTCAGCAATATGACAAGAAACGGTTACTGGTTTAGGGTGTTGGATGGGGGAGAATTCAGGACAGGGCATACCTGGGGCAGTCTTCTAGAGAATTTGAGAGTGATCATTTTGTCAAAGTGTGTTGTATCAGTGGGTAGAGACCCACATAGTATTTTGAAAAATCTCAGGGACATATTCTATGGACAATTTTGGCCAACTCCAATTTGATACTGGATAACCTTCCAATCCAATACTTCCTCTGCTGCTAACATCCAGTAACTACAATGTCAGATAAGGCCCTCAACAGTGAATCAACGTATTCAGGAAAGTGGCATTCCAAGACAAAACTCTACACAAGAGAATTTATTCAATGGTAAAACATATTCTTGGAAAAGTGGAGAAATATATTTTTGGTCCCTAAATTTCTATTTATTTCATAAAATCTATTAAACAGATGAAAGCATACAACAATAGTAAGTATGGAAGTAATCAGAAATCACCAATAATATTCAAGCTAGGGCAGAGAAGGGACAGAAATAATATTATTAAACACAGAGTAAAAGAATACAAATTAGGGAAGCGGCTGTGGCTCAATCAGTAGGGCTCCCGTTTGCCATATGGGAGGCCCTGGGTTCGGTTCCCGGGGCCTCCTGGTGAAGGCAGGCCCGCCCGCACGGCATGGTTAGCTGACCCAGTGAGCACAAGCAGCAAGGGGGGGATAAATGAATAAATAAATAAATAAATAAGTCTTTAAAAAAAAAAAAAAAAACAATACAAATTACCATAAATGAGTTTTCATGTTTCTAAAATTAGTGCAGTAGCCTCATTCATAGCAAAATATCTCAAGATGTTTGTCAATGGTCAATTTGCTAACGGAAAAATTAATTGCTAAAAGCATGAGAGAACACTTCTTTTACTAATATCAGCATATATTAAAATAAAATTTATTCCAAGGAAATTTCCATGTTTGTGCTATAGTAAGAGACTTGACAAGATAAAAACAATCATGCAACTTCTATGCAAGCCAAGGTGTTCTCATAAGTCTGTGTGTCCTTTTGACATAACTTCATAAATCACAGTAACAAAGGTAACTTGGTTCATATAGAAAGTGGCATGATTCTGACAGTTTGACAAGAATTAACTTCTATGGGGTAAACATCCACTCTGGAATCAAGACTAACTCTCTACCTCAATCAAAAACTTATATCTGGGATTACAGAACTTTTATTATTTCTCCTCTTTAAAATTGTTAGAATGCATTCACATTTCAACCAAGAATTCATTCAATGGTAGAAGACTGTTAATGCTTCCTCAATTTTATTTGACAGGTAGATTGTTCAAAAATACCATTTCATTGCTATTTATATGCAAGGATGTATAGCAAAGGCACCTAAAAAGACTGAAGTAAAATAGGTGATGTCTTCCATAAATGTTTATTATCTGCCTTCTGGTGCTTCCTTAATCAAACAAATGGATTAGAAATACTTAGACAACAGAGAGAGAGAGAGAGAGAGAGAGAGAGAGTGTGTGTCTGTGTGTCACCAATTGCTAAAGGAAGCCTTAAGAGCCACAGCAGACGAGTTTGCTTTTCTAAAGGTTGCTGCCCTGATCTGTATTTCAAGAGAATGGAGATTATATTACCCAATTTAAATCCTACTAGAGTTAAGCAATAAAACTTCTAAATCAGTGGTTTATTGACTTGGACTGTACACAGTAAATTTTTTTAAATGAGGGCTAATAGAGTTTGTCAACGTTTCATTTTGCCAAGAAAAAAAATTTCAATCCAATTACAACTTACTTTCATCATTTTATAAAATAAGAAATAGTTACAATACATACCCCCAAATTAGGAAACAACTTCAGAATAAAGGACAGCCCTTTAAATTTCATGAAAGTATTTTTCTGAAAAATTTATCTAACAATCATCTTTAATACATACTATGTTGTCATTTCCCATAGAACAGGAAAAAGTTTCATGAAACAATTTGGGGAAACCATTGTTTTAGAATGAATAATGAATAAAATGTGTGTATTTTATATGTGACACTATGGATACAGGATTAGAAATAAAAATACATAGTTTACTTGAGCTTACAAGAAGATCTCATATCACCACCTGGGTGACAAATAAATAGCCAACAAAAATACAACTCGTAAGCTACCTACTCTAAAGTTTGTTCAATAACCTGATTTCTGTTTGTAATTACAAATTCAATAAAAGTCTTAAAATTCCCTACTAGCAATAAAGACTTGGTTGTTATTTGGAAGAAACCACATCAATTTTTTTCCTTTCAGACCATAAACTCCTAATAATAAGTCTACTAAATGGGAGGTCAAAATATTTTAAACCACCTAATTCATACTCAAGTTATGGATTATCATCATGAAGAAAACTAAGAAATATGATGTACATGAGATGATACAAAGTATAATTCAATCAATAAATCACATAATCAGAAAATGACATTAGATTCACATATTGAAGAACTATGACTTAACTTTCAGTAATATAATAAAATGTGGGATAATCATAGTCATTTTTAGAGGCAGAAAAATTACAAACTTCAGACAAAGGTCATTTTTCTCCAAATCACATTACGGAGTGCTGGAGCCTCCCCTACCTTTGCCTGGGCTCAGATGTTTTAGATTTTACCTCCAACACATTTTGACCAAAGGAAAATGTAGTTTATAGTAATATAAATGAAGTCCTAAAAAGAGTAAGCTAGTAAAATTAAATCATTTTGCATAAATTATGACTGATGGTTTAAGTCTAATATGTTGGTAAACCTAGCCTATAACATAACCTACATCTCAAAGTTACAACTTAAGTTGAAGGACCTAAGTCCTGAAGCTGACCTTTAACCAGAGTAATCAGCAAACATCTTGAAGTGAGATGGGCCCCATCTACAAAGCCTGCTGTGAGATGCTTTAAGGGAAACTCCACTACCTTAACTCTGGAGTCACAGGCCACAGATACGCCAAAGACATCATCATTGAGAAGCAGCTGAGGCTGGCAAAGCATCATTTTGGAGGCCTCAGCTGGACCCGTGCTCGTATGCATGTGATGGATGTATAGTCATGATCTCTAGTTGATTCTGTTTGATCTGAAGTTTCCTTTCTTGAGGCTTTCCAGGACATTTCTGGGAAAATCATTCAGGCAACAAGGCACTGTCCCTGGAATCTCAATGCTCAATATTACATCTTGGGGCAGGTGTAGCATCCAAAGCAGTCATGACTCTATCAGAAGCATTAAAGACACAGGCTATGCCACTCTTGTGGCAGAAAACCTGGGCAGAGCCAGAAGTAATGGAGCCACTTCTCCATTTTCCTGAAAGGGAGGGAAGGGAGAGGGGGAGAAAGCAAAACAATTTGGGAGGGAGGGCAAAAACCCACAAACAATGATTGGACCATGTGCATCAGAGAAAAAAATAGGATCCCAAAACCCACATAAGCTAAGTCTTCTAAATCACATAACAAATACCAAGATAATGCCTTATTACACCTTCACTAAAAGAAAGCAAAAATAAAATAATAAGGGGGTAGAGGGGGCCAGCCAGCCAGCCTTTAATAATTCTGATCCTATCCAGAAAGGAAATGAATAATGTCTCTTGTTTAAGCACTCAAACAGGAAAAGAAAGTAAACTGCATCTTGTTGGTACTTCTTGCTGGTAGGTTTTATCAATAATTCAAAACGCTGAGTTTCTAAAAAAGGAGAGATCAAGAGAAGGATCTCTTGACAAGGGCGTTTCAGAGAAACAGCCATAACAAAAGCAACTCAAAACGTTTAGAGTTAGAAGAAAGGACCTTAGAGTCGAACCCCGTCGTTTTATAGATGAGGAACAGGCTCAGAGAAGGAAAGAGAGTTAATCAAAGAAACAATGCTAATTAGCGGTAAAGCCAGGAATAAAGCCTAAAATCCTGAATCCTGATCTGCTACTATTTTTACTTGTCAGTACTTTACTCTATACTCATTAACCACTTTTGTGCTAATGAGTGCTTGGTATACATTAGTCACATCCTTAAAGATATCTGTATTTCACAAATGTCAAAACATATATTTGGAAATGAAATAATTCAAGCTTTGATTTTTAAACATTAAAAAAATGGTTGCTAAACATCTTTAGTAAAGTAAGCTACATCTCTAAAATTCACGACAGGTCATCTCAGATACATTCTACAATTTACAGTTTTATTTAAGAGGTTCTGAAAAAAGGTTAAGAAAAATGCTAAATAAAAAAATTGCATTTTACAGGGCCAAAATACTGTGCATCCATACACAAAGGTGACAACATTTTTAAATTGTTTTAATACATTTTGCATACAATACCACAAAAATAATTATCAGTTAGAATTTTGAGTAAGATTATAGATTTAAATACATGCTCTTTACAAATTTAAAAAAAGCAGTAGTCTAAGTAACTGTACTAAAATATCACACCATATTTTAAAGGTTGATAGTTAAAACAATAAATACTACAGCCAAATAGTGGTTAAGTATTTTCTATGAGAACAGGGTAGTGAAGAGGGCTGTGCAAATATATGGTAATCACATACAAATAAAAGGAACTATCAATTTTATAGACTAGATTATTCCACACACAGAGAAAGTGTGTGATCACTTTAAAATCAATAACAAAATTGTTATTAAGGACAAGGATGTTTATTTACTGCCAATGCAATTCATTATTCCCCACATCAAAATTTTAAAAATCTAAGACTCTAATGGTCAACGAGGTAACTAAGTTCAAACTTGGTAATGCTTGTTATGCATTACAACTCAAAGTGATTTTCACAAAGATGTAACTTGGACTAGAAGGTTTATTCAGTTTTCCAGTGTACAAAAAAGAAACTGGAATTTTTAAAAGGTCTCTGGATTCCTATTTATTCTCACACTGAAAAAAGTACATTTCATTAATCCAATTGTTTAGTGTATCACTACTATGGAAGTGGTGTGAGGTTTTGTTTTAATAAATGTCATGTACTTAACAGTTAAGAATAAAAAAGAAATAAAACATTTCATAGAATTGCAATGAATTCTTTAATCTTCAAACTATATTTAATATTTTTCAATTCTTACATTCAAAATTAGTAACTTGATATGAATCTTTCTTTAAAAAAATAATGACCTATACCAAAACATGGTAGAAATCAAGTGATACTGAAGTCATTCAATAATCAAAAAGCTAAGCAATGGTTTGGAACATTTTTCAGTCACATGTTCTATGATATTTGTACTTAATGAAAAACAGCATTGTTTTCTTTGTGTCAAGGGTACCAGGAAAATTAATAGCAAAAGACTTTTTTTTAAGAATATAGGAATAGAAAAATAAAAGTTGTATGAAATTAAGAACCCAGAGCTATTAACAATTTATACAGAGGCTCTCAATTTTGAAAAAGATCAAATTATAATGTGTGTATTCTTTAATTTCATACAAAAACCTAAGCCAGTTTTAGAGAAAATTTGTAAAAGATAAAATAGTATAAAACATTTTGTAGATTTAAGAAGTTTGATGATATTACAAAACTAGTTTAATATTTTTTTATATTTGAAAATAAAAATACATTACTCATGTCTCAATTTTATTTTGAAATTTCAATGTTAAAGGAGGCAAATATGAAGTCAGAAAAAAAATGAATCATTTTTGCTAACATTAGAAATCCAAAGTTTTTTTTCCCCAAGAGTCTTTAGGAAGACCTATTTCTCATTTTCTGGAAGTCCCAGTATCACCAAGGAACAAAGAGCAGGAAAGGAATGCTGGATATAATAATGCTTAAACCTTAAAGCAGAGAGGGAGAAAGGCTATCACCACAGACCACATTTCTTTTCTTGCTAGCAATTCCAGGATAAAAAGAGGGTTGGCAGCAACTGGAACCAGTTTAGATGTCTACAAATAGATCCTATCAATTGGTTGGTCACTTGTATTATATAATACTTACCTGTACTACATAGAAAAGTCAACTGAAAAAAAAGTCACCTTAAAAATTGCTAGACATTTAAAACCCTTACTCAAACAGAAAAACAAGTTAAAATGCCACCTTTCTTTTTCCAAGTACAATAAAAGAGAACCAAAGTAATTTTGCCAATTAAACAGGACCACCATAAATAACTTTCACTGGGAAGAAAAAACTACCAAAATTCAAAAAAAAAATCAATTCTTATTTAACAAATTTGTATAAAGAGACATGGACATGTGTAGAAGATGGACATTTGGAAAAGTGTTTAAAATGGATGTCAAGTGAAAGACACATGTTTCAGGGACAAGAGATATACTTATGCCATTATCTTTCCTGAAAACAGGTAATCATTAAATAATTTCATTACCATCAACAACATTCAGAAATCATTACTCTCTTCCAAAAATATGCTGGAAAGTATAGACCCTTCATCAACATAATACCCACACCAAGCTACTAGGAAAAAAAGAATAATCAACATATTTTCTAGTTTGAAAAGCAAAAAAGTGTTACAATATGATAGTACAATAACTAGAAATTTATAGTATATGGTCTAGTCCCACTATAATTAGTACAACTTCTATCAACAATGGGCAGCAATTTCCACATCAAAGTTTGTACCTATGAAAATGATTTAGTCCTACACAGAAAAATCATGAGAAAAAGTGTAGAGTATTACTAGACACAATTCAGCATTTTTCAACTATAAAGTTAAATGTATATGGGGGGATATACATATAAAAATCTCAGCTTTTAGTCAAATTGAAAAAAAATGAACACATTTCAAGAAATCCAGCAATTTGCTTTTTACCCTCAAAGGCTCAATTTTTAAATATTTTACATTCTGCAAAAAGCATAAATAAAAAATATTCCAAAAATGATTCTTTTGTGGGATGGGGGGAGAGTAGACACTTCACTCATAATTTACTACACAGTCTTTAAAGGTAAGCCCAGTCTGATGATCCTCAACAGTAATACTTGTTAAACTTGAACATACTACCATCTTATTACTGAGGGTCATGCATAGGGCAGGTATTAAATTAAAATATATGACATTATTAGAAAATGATTAAGCTAAATATCCCTATTTATATTGAAAACATTAAGGAAAGATCATGTATTTTTCAATGCCAGCCTAACTGAAAAAATGTAACCATAATAAAAAATTATATGAATGGATGTCTTTCAACAAAAGAACGAGTTTAAAAGTCAACTAACAGGGGAACGAGTGTAGCTCAGTGGTTGAGCACCTGCTTCCCATGTATGAGGTCCCAGGTTCAATCCCCAGTACCTCCTAAAATAAACAAATAAAAGGAACTGTCACACACAAAAAAATAATAAAACCCAACTAACAGTTATTCAAAAGGCAAAGGGAAACAATAGTACATTCAAATAATTGACTTTAAAATTGCGTGTATAATTTAAGCAAACTGACAAGCTGTCTGATAATACTATTCTCCCTTTCAACAAGTACATAAGGCCTAAGCTATAAAAGTTTATGTATATTCTCAGTTATGCAAAAGTCAAAATATATGGGCAGTCTACTATTTGTACTTTTTTAAAGAAAAAAAAAAAAGCTCAACTAGAAAAATGATAAAAATTAGATCAAATTATAATATGTGGTCATTATTCATTAAATGCAATTAAATAGAAATTTACAGGTTAGACTACTTTATCTCACAATATCATACATGTATTATCAAATATGAATGATGCTACATAACTGTATACTGAAATAAACTTGTTTATTCATAGCCACTAATATATTCAGGGCATGGCTAAGTTATTAAAAACTTATTTAATAAATTTAAAATAGAAAAAAAAATATATTGAAATCTGTTGCAAAACTTCCACACAAATATATCTAAGTATATGTACATTTTGGGAATTCTCAAATATTTACAGCATCACTTAATTTCAGGACTATCAAAACCTTTGGCTACAAACTAGCCTACATATCTTTATTCTAACAAATTCTTCTTTTAACTAATGGAAAGATGTATTATAATTAAAATGAAATGCTTGAACAAGAAAAAAGTTTTATAGAAATTTATTACATCCAAGTAAACATTTCCATTAATACACTATTTACCTCTTAATGACCATCAACACTGAAAGTACATACAATACTGCAAAAAAAAAAAAAAAAAAAAGGAAAAGAATGTGAAATTTATACACAATATGCAACTACACAATTGTGTACAAATTTATAAACAATTATAATATACTGTCTACCAAAATACATCCCACTCAATAATGTGAAATAGGTAAAAATAATAATTCCAAGACTTAATCATGATCTGCCAACAAACTTTTAAAAGTAGCTCAGTGCATATTCAAATACATTCAAATACATGATCTATACTAAAATTGTGCAAGATGGTATTTGTACCCCCATCATGATTAGATAACCTCTGGGTAAGAGATACCTCTTTGGTATAGTGGATATAAATAAGTCATTAATTGCATCTAATATAAAAGCATATTTAATTGAGTATAAAGAATGACATGCCCAAGATAAAATTCACTTCTTGTCACAAGTACTCAACAGGGTTGGATTTTTTAATTACAAATACAAGATGAAATTAAAGATGCTTCCTAGTACTTGCCAGTTACAGGGAGATAAGATCAGGTAACTTAAGGTATAGGTTTTTTTTGTGTGTGATGCAGCTTGTCAAAATATAAATATCATTTTCATGTCTTAAGTTAACACTCTTATTTTGTGTCTAAATATGAACTTAAAGCTCATCACTCGCAGTTAATTAGGATATAAAATATTTTAAGAGCCATTATCTTTCAATAACATTTGAGGCCTCATAATTTACATAAAAACATATTACCACAAATAATGAGGATTAATTAAAGCATTTTAAAAGAGGAATAAAATTTTAAATGCTTTCATAATCTGACTGTGACTATGAATTATGAAAGCCCAGGAGAATAAATTATATGTATTCACCATTCCATCCTGGACCCTATCTCACCCCATAAAATAACTGGAAATAAATTTTTAATTAACATTAAGTAGGTAAGCACCATCTGAATGTTCATGATTAAGCTCTATCCAAAAGTACAAAACAAAACTATTATTTTACATTAACAAATATGTTCTCCCATTATTTAGCAGAATGCTAATCTCTCAAACAGAAAAAGCTATCAGCATCAGCAAAATGTAAAGCAGAGCTTTAATAACAGCTGGCCCCACACCATTTACTAACTCAACATTACTTTCTTACAAAATTATGATAAAATTACATGTATATCTTCATGTTCTTTAAACATTAGAACTTTACTATTAGGAAAAATGGATGGTTCATAGAGTGCCCTTTAGTAAAGTCATCTCAAGTCTTTGGTATAGACTTTTATATATCTATATATAGACTTTGGTGCTAGAATTAATCAGATAATTATTTCATTTTAGAGATAAGAAAATTTTGGCAAAGAATAGGTATAAATCACTTGCCCAAGATCACACACATAGTTGTGAGAAAAGTTAGAACTAGAAGTCAGATATTCTTACTCCCATTATTCCAAAATTCCATCCACTATACTACACTGATTTCTTGTTGAAGTTGAGTGTAGGATATATTATAATCTAGTAAGGGAGTAAATAAAAGACATGCAGAAACTATGGTTATATGTTTTAATACCTTTATTTTCTCTATTCTTCACTGTCATAATATGAGTATATCTCTATTTTTTGTCTTCTACTGCCTTAAAAAAATCTATACAGGCTACACTGTTTACATTTAAAACTACTGTTTAGCTTTACTAACAATGCTATTAAATGGTCTGCTTCCATTTCATTTAAAAAAAATGGTTAAAATTTAAAT
Source organism: Tolypeutes matacus (assembly GCA_026826555.1). Taxonomy (NCBI): domain Eukaryota; kingdom Metazoa; phylum Chordata; class Mammalia; order Cingulata; family Chlamyphoridae; genus Tolypeutes; species Tolypeutes matacus. The sequence continues at coordinate 896,318 of JAKSZT010054528.1, forward strand.
CAATCTAGATAACCTTGTGAATTGTTACTTATTTTGAAAGTGATTTCTTAAACAGCTGAGCAATGTCTTTTTTTACTCTTAACAGGTTTTAATAAATAGGACCCCAAACTGGAAGACAACTGAATAACAGTAAGTATAGAGGAGAGAGATACTACTCTTTTGTCACAAATTTAGTGAGATATGATTCATTTTTAGTCGATAAAATGTCAAAATTAAAATATTCTTAATAAAATTGTTGGTTTACATGAAAAATAAAATTGACAGTACTGCATTTATAATACACCCTATGCTAGGTGCGTTAATACTTGAAAATATTTACTTTCTCTTAAGGTTTCTGAGTTTTAGCCCATTTTCTGACCATTTGTTTTTCAAACTTGCAGGAAGACCACGAGCGAGTCTTTCTAAGGCACGCAATCCTGGTTTTTAAAACCTGCTTGTTGTTCCGTTGCACTGTTCGAGCTCATGCCTAGGGTGTGTTATAATCTTTTTAAAGTCCTTACAGATGAAATCATACCTATTCTCAGGATCATTGTCGTCGTCGTCATCATCATCCACCGTGACAGGTACTGATTTAGGTAAGGCTTCATCTCCTTAGGGGGAAAAAAGTGTACTTAAAATTAGCTTTAAATTATCTATTTGAGTAAACCATGTAAAATAAAACTAAAAGCCAAAAACTTTAAAACAAACTAGTAGGTTCTAATTTCTATTCTGGAATTCAAGATGTGAGGAAAAAGAATTTATATCGAAAGCACAGTGGGGAATTTATGAAGTGCCAATAGTAAAAGGATAAATAGTTGTAGCATATATATTTCAGATTTCATTCCCAGAGCACAAGGGTTTTAAGGTCTACCCTTCCCAATAAAAACTGTATATCAATCACCATCACATTAGCGAAAGTTTCTTGCTGATGTAAGCTTTATACTGGTCCATTTAGATTTAAAGTTAACAGGTGTCTAATTTATTCTGTAACATTGAAGAATAGCAAAATTTCTATTAATATTCTAGTAATACCACAGTATTTTTAAATATATTTGGAATATTGTGGTATTCATGACTAGCATTACCCAAAAACACATTCAAGTATAGTAAAACATTTTCTTGTAAAAAGTGACATTTCTATCCTTGATCAAAAATCTAAAGAGATTAAGATTTGTGTGATCCATTGTAAATAAATTTTACCTCAAAAGAAAAAGTCACATACTATGCATGCTGAAGTATGTATGGAGAAGTATGTCAATGTTACAATTTATTTTGAAATGCTTCAAAATATTAGAAAGTTCTCAAGGGCATTACACTGACTGAAAAGAGTCAGTCTCAAAAGGTTAAATACTGTATGATCCCATTTTCAAATCAACAAATTTAGAGAGATATAGAACAGATTAGTGGTTGCCAGGGGTTAGGAATGGGGAGAAGGGGGAACTGTCTATAAAGACATAAAGATGGAGACAAGGGAGCCTTTTGGTGATGGAATAGTTTGATAACTTGATTAGGGTGGTGGTGACTACACAAAGCTACACACATAACACAGATGCAAAGAACTATACTTACAGACAAACGCACACGTAAATGAGTGCATTAAAAAATGTGGTGAAATTTGAATAAATCTTCAGTATCCTGGTTTTGACATCGTACTACAGTTATGTAATATGTTACCATTGGGGAGAGTTCGGTGAGGGGTATATAGGACCTCCTCATACTTTTTTTTTTTGCAACTTCCTGTGAATTTATGATTATTTCAAAATAAAAAGATAAAAAGGCAAAAAAAAAATTAGATACACTGATGGACAGATAGGATATATGGATATGTAATAAAGTACAGGATAATGTTATTGTTGGAAATTTTTCCAAATATTTAAAATTTTCCATAATAAAACGTTGGAGAAAAAAATCTATAGAGAACACATATACATAGATCAGGATACAAATATGTTAAATATATAAGGACAAATATAAGTCCAATGGAATCTCAATAAACACACAATAAATACTTCATACTAACAGACTATTCTTCAAATGTAATATTGCTAGTAATATTACTGCCATTCTCTTTAATACATCTTTCAAAAATTGACCCTTCCTTAAGAGCCCAGTTCAAATGCTACCAGTTCCTTTAAGTCTTCCCCCAAATATTTACATTAACTAGTTCACTTGTAGTGTATCACAGAGCCCCATTTAGTGTTATAAGTTTCTGTTAGTATTATTTATATGCATATAAATATATACGATTTATCTATGCCTGCCTTACTCAATAGAGTGCTATCACATTGGACCATGTGCTTCACCTTTGCTGCTCACACCATTACCAATCTACAATTTCTAGGAAAATGTTGAATCCATAATAGGGTGCCCAAATATTGCTGAATAAAGTGTATCCTCCAAATTCACCAGAGGGGGTGAATATGGACATACAGGGGGTATATTTGGACATATTAAGGGAATAAATAAATTCAACATGCTTATATAGGTATACAAGTAAATTACTAAGGAATGGCATTTATTATTGGTTCACACCCAAACTTATTGTGAAAAACAGTATTTTTTACCTAGCGGTTATTTTTAAGGCTCTTCATATTCTTTTCTGCTTAAGTATTTCAACCGACAAAGCCCAATTTTTAGATATATTAAAATTCCCTAAAAATTTAACTTCTTTTCTACATTCCAGGTAGTCAGTTTAGTACAAACAAATAAACAGAGCAAAGAAAATCCCAAACAGGTCTTTACATCACAAAACAAATGAGGAATTGCATGTGAAGTGCTGGATTTTCAAGAGCTTTTCCGGACATATACTAGAGAGTAAAAAGTCCTCCTAATCAGCCCACTGCTTCTTCACATCAAAGTTAAATGAGCCGGGAAGTAGATGTGGCTCAAGTGATTAAGCTCCCGCCTACCACATGGGAAGTCCCTGGTTCGATTCCCAGTGCCTCCTAAAGAAGACAGCAAGCTGACAGGACAGGCAGGCACAGCAAGCTGATGCAACAAGATAACACAATAAGAGACACAAGAAGAAAAAACCATAATGAGAGACAGAAAAAAAGCAGGGAGCGAGGGTTCCCAGTGCCTCCTAAAGAAGACGAGTAAGACAGCATGCTGACGCAACGGGCAGGAGTGGCAAGCTGACACAACATGATGACTCAACAAGAGGCGCAAGAAGAAAAACCATGAGACACACAGTAAAGCAGGGAATGGAGGTAGCTCAAGCGATTAGGTGCCTTCCTCCCACATTGGAGGTCCTCGGTTCAGTTCCTGGTGCCTCCAAATAGAAACAGGGAAGATGAACAGACACAGCAAGTACAAACGAGGGGGTGGGGAGAAATAAATAAAATACATCTTTAAAAAAAAGTTAAATGAGCCATCATTTATATAAATTGTAAATATAAACAAATTCAGAGAGATGGAATTAGATTAGCACATATGTATGGCTGGGGAAAGATAGAGGGATTGAGAGGTGACTGCTAAGGGTTGGGGGGGGTTCTTTTTGGAGTAATGAAAATACTCTAATATTGATTGTGTTGATAAATGCACAACTCTGTGATTATACCAAAAGCCACTGAAGTACATTTCGGATGGATTATATGGTAGGTGAATATATCTCAATAAAAATGTTTTTTAAAAAAGTTAAATGAGTCCAAATGGAACACAATGTGCTAAGTTAAGGAATTTAGGGGAGATGCACCTTTTAAGTACTTGATATACATTCACATCACTTCTTAAAGTTTAATGGATATATAATACTAACTACACTAAATAGTTCCAACATGAAAGGCGTGTAATAGAAACCTTCACAGGTCACAAATAAAGTGATATTTTGGTAAATAAGAATTACCAAACTATGTAAAATCAAACATGTTCTTTTGCACTACAGAAACTGTATAACCAGTTTTTCAAAGTTTAAGATTAGTTCAATAGCTTACAATTTACTAATGGGACTACACCATATAACTAATCAGAATTTATTATTTGAATACTCTAATCCTCAATAAGGATTTAACCAGCTGACCTGAAAATGAAAACACTGATTTGATTTCCAAGTAACTATTAGATTCTGCACTTTGAAGAGAAGTCCAAATTTCTTGCACACAATTCTGAAATCCAAAAAGTTCTAAAAGCAAAAATTTTTGTAAGATTGTACCTAAACTAATCTGGTAGCAAACCTGATCTGAACTGTTTATTCCTCTAAGTGGGAATATTCATATTTTTGCTGCAAAAATACTAATGTGCTTGATTATAGGGTGTTGCCTCAAATCCCACTGGGGCTTTTACATAATAGATAGTAATTAATCTATATTATCTTTCCAAAAACCAAAAAGGTGCAAATTCTGAAAAACATTTAGCAGGGGACTGTGGCCCTGTAGTTATTATAAGAGTTATAGAGGCAGAACTCCATCTACATGCCTGATATAGCAAATCATTAAGTTGAAGAACATGTCATGCATATCACACTTGGTTTTCTAATCAATTCATTAGATAAGCTTTCCAGAATAGGAATTTAAAGTTTTGCTTTAAAAAAAGAAAAAGATGCAAATCAATTTCATTAAACTCTAACTAGGACACATGGAAAATTCTAACATAAGGGACAAAAGGAAAATTTTAAACATTCTACTTGTGTTAAGAACACAATTATGTGAAATCTACTTTATAAAACTTATGAAACAAATTCCAAGGGTCCCTAGTTAACTGACTTGGAAAAAAAAAAAAAAAAAAAAAAAAAAAAAAAAAAACGAAAAACACTACATGAGTGTCCAGTGCACATAATAAAAAAAAAAATATTTGTTTAACTCTTTTCTCAGTATCATTGACCAGTTGACCAAACCCTAATTGCTTTAGAGCTCCATCTCATCAAGAAGGGGTAATCCATTTATATTTTGGATTTTCCTGCTTTTATTTCGTTAATATTTCTAAAAGACAGAACTTATTAAGTCACTGGAAACTGCTTGATGAGCATCAGCAAAAGGTTACCATGAAATAAAATTAAATTATTTCAGAGAATTTCATGCTACACAAAATTATACTGATTTAAAAAGTCATATGTAATCCTGGGGCCCACTAAATGGCAGCAAAAGACATTCCAGGGTACTGGTCCCCAGAGAATCTTTGAACAACTAGCAACTAGGCAGAGCCATCATCCCAAAACTCAGAAAAGGAATTAAAGGGTTGCAGTAACTAAGCAAGAGGCAAATCAAAACATAGCTTTAAACAGTAGGAAAAGCTCATTGCACCATTTCTGGCCCCTTCCCCACACCTCCCTGGTACAGTGAGGAGCCAGCCTACCCTTCCACAGTGGGTATCTGGCCTTCTTCCAAGGGCGGAGAGTAATCCTTATGCACAAGCTGAAATGCCTATATCCAGTGCCAATCTATCCCATGACAGCATGAAAGACTGAACCAGGAAACTCTTATCTGGCTCAGCCTCCTAGGATTGCCCTATAAGCAGAAGCAGTTTGCAGACAGATAAAGCACTGAAAGAAAAAATTCAGTCAAATCTACTGAGGCAAAGAATTATCTGCTTTAAGTCATGCAATAGAGTATTCTTGAAGGGAAGAAAGTCTATTTCTTAGGGAATAGAGAAGGATTTGAATAACTATAAAGCAGTCCATTCCTAAGGCCAAGAGCAAGCACAAACCCAGGACAAGGCAGAGATTCAGAAAAGACAGAAAGGACCCTATACTTTGCATTTCCTTGAGCTGGTCTTCATAGGAGGACTATTCTCTAAAGTAGAGCACCAACCAACAAAGAAACAATTTGCAAAGACTGTGAAAGGTAGGTTTTTTTGCATTGATTTGTTTGTTTTTGTTAGGTCATGGAACTCAAGGAAATCTCTGACTTATCATTATCTGAATACAAAAGGCCTCAGGAAATAAATCCCAGACTTATTAACATTTTAAACTATTAACAAATACAGTGTCCATGAAAAGATTACAAAACTAAGAAACAGGAAATGATGGCCCATGGACTTCAGACTGAAGAGCAGGAAAAAAAATTTAAATAAGTGAACAGGGCCTAAAATATATGTGGTACACCATCAAGTGTGATGGGAGTCACAGAAGAAGAGAGAGAAAAGGGAAGAGAGAATATTCAAAAGAAATAATTGGAGAAATTTTAACAAATTTAACAAAACACATGAATAAGCACATGTAAGATGCACAACGAACCCCAAAAAGGATAACTTCAAAGAGAACCATGCCCAACACATGGATAGTTAAACTGTCAAATACAAAGGACAGGGAGAGAGTTCTGAAAGTTCCAAGAGCAATGTGATATATACAAGGAACTTACATTAAAATTAAGTGCCAATCTCAGCAGAGTTGCAAAACCTACTCTCCAATTCATTAGCCTTACCCAGGACAACTTAACAAGGAGATGATGATGGACAGCACCCATCCCAAGGAACAGAGAGTGTCTGCAACTGCAAGCATGATAGCTCCATCCATCTGCCGCATGGGATCTAAGGCCCCTCTCATTTAGCAAAAGAGTAGGTATCACCATCCCAAAATCCTCAAGATTGGGGAATGAACAATGGACTAAAGTAGACTTATTATTATTCTATTATAGAATTATTATTCTAGCAATGGAAGAACTCTTATCATTGATATAAAGGCAGTAGCCACCAGAAGTTCTGAGGGGAGGGAGAGGGAAAAAAATCAGGAACAAGAAAAGGATATTCACTTTCACCAGTGATACTCAACAATGTACTGGAAGTTTGAGCCAGAGCAATTAGGCAAGAAAAAGAAGTAAAAGTGGTCCATTTTTGAAAAGAAGTAAAACTTTCCTTATCTACAGATAAAAGGATCCTATATCTAGAAAATCTTAAAAGTCCACAAGAAAACTACTAGAAGCTAATAAACAAATTCACCAGAATGGCAGAGTACAAGATCAATTTGCAAAAATCAGTAAGGTTTCAACATACTAGCAATAAACAATATGAAGATGAAATCAAGAAAAAAATTTCCATTTACAATAGCAACTAAAGAATCAAACATCTAGGAATGAATTTAACCAATGATGTAAAGGACCTATACACAGAAAACTACAAAACATTGCTAAAAGAAATAAAAGAAGACCAAATTAAATGCAAAGACTTTCCATGTTCATTGCCTGGAAATCGATACCACATTAAGATGTCAATTCTACCAAAAGTACTTTATAAATCCAACGCAATATCAACCAAAATTCCGACAGCCTTCTTTGCAGAAATGGAAAAGCCAATCATAAAATTTATATGGAAAGGTAAGAGGCCCTGAATAGCCAAAACCATCTTGAGAGAGAAGAACCAAGTTGGAGGATTCACAATTCTCAGGTTTTAAAACTTATTACAAAGCTACAGTGGTCAAAACAGCATGGTACTGGCCCAAGGACAAACAAGTCAATAGAATCAAATTGACAGTTCAGAAATAGACCCACACTTTTATGACCAATTGATTTTTTACAAGGAAACAAAGTCGATTCAACTGGTAAAGAATAATATCTTCAACAAATTCTAGGAAAACTGGATAGCTACATTCAAAAGAATGAAGGTAGATACCTACATCTCACACTATATGTAAAAAGATTAACTGAAAATAGATGGAAGACCCAAATATAATAAATAAAATTATAAAACTCCTAGAGGAGCAGAGCAGGTGTGGCTCAGTGGTTGAGTGCTTGCTTTACATGAACAAGATCCTGGGTTGAATCCCTGGTACTATCTTTAAAAAAAAGAAAACTCCTAGAGGAAAACACTGATAAGCATTTAAGAATGTCTTCTTAAACTTTACACCAAAAGCAAGAGTAACAATAGAAAAAAGTAGATAAATGTGATCAAAACTAAAAGTTTTGAACATCAAAAGACTATCATGAAAGTAAAAAAAAAAAAAAAAAAAAAACTACAGAATGGGTGAAAATATTTGAAAACCACATATCCAATAAGGGTTTAATAGTCAGAATATATGAAAAAAAAAAATCCTACATCAACAAAAACACAACCAAATTTTAAAATTGATAAAAGGGAGGAGGGGCAAGATGGTAGAAGAATAAGGAGCTCCAAGAGTCAGCTCGTCCTACAGTGCAGTTAGTAATCAGCCAGAGCTATTGAAATCCCATTTGCAGGGCCCAGGATACCAGAAAAGCATCCGTCAACATCCTTGGAAGAATGGAAGGAGGAGACTGCCCATCTGCAGTAAAGATTCATGAGTAGAGCACTCCACACCATGGAGGCCGGTGCCCATTCCCCAACTGGAGCACTTGCCACCTCAGGAGCTATTCCCTGGCCGGAGCTGGAAGCTACATGTCCCAAAAACAGGGAAGGAAGAGACGGTCTGACACCGACTTTAGCTACTGATAGTAAAATCAGCTGGCTAAAGTCTAATACTAAGAACAGCTAAGGTTTGAACCTGTCCAAGTCAGAAAGAGACGGGCAGCCTCCATTTAAATTCCGACCCCTGCATGAGGGCAATCAGGCTGATTGAAAATCATTGACAGTAAAGACCAGCTTATTTCCACCCAGGTTGGACTGGAGCCATAGCCTAGACTTCAGCCCCATGTCCAGCAGGGAGTAAGATGGAGGGACCTGCACCAATCTCTCTGGGCAACTATAATAGCTTTTGGCATGCACAGACTGGACAGTTGGACACCTGTGGCTCCATACCTACCCTGAGACAGGATAAAGAGACTGTATTTCTTTGGCCTCTCTGGGCAACTGTAGGCACTTTCAGCCCACACAGCCTGGACTGTTGGATACCTGTGGCTCCATTCCCATTCCCAATACAATAGGGGAACAGTGTTTCCACAGCCTCTTTGGGCAACTAAAGGCACTTTTGGCCCACATAGACTAAAATTTGGGCATTCCTGTGGTTTCATCCTCACCCCTGAAAGGACAAAAGGGAAAGTATTCCCTCAGACTCTCAGGGCAACTGCGGGCGCGTTCGGCCCACATGGACTAGACTACTGCCTATATCTGTGGCTCCTTCCCTGACCCTGACAGGGCAGAAGGAGGCACAGTGCTCCCTCACCCTCTCCAGGCAACTGCACTCACTTTTGGCCCGCATAGACTAGATTGGTGGGCACTCCAAAGGCTCCATCCCCACCCCTGGCACAGAAGGAGGGCAGCCTGTGCTTCATCAGTCTACCTGGGCAGTTTTGAACCATACAGCTTAGTTTTCTGCCCACATCTGCAGCTCCATCCCCATCCCAGGCAAGGGAGGAAGGGGTGTGAAGCTTCATCAGTCTCTCCGGGCAACTACAGACAGTCTTGACCTGGACACCTTGGATTACTGCACACGGCTGTGGCTCCATCCCTACCCATAGTAGGGGAGAAAGGAAGGAGAATCTTCATCAGTTCCTGGGGCAATGCGGGCAGCTTCAGCCTCCATGGCTTACAGTACCAACTCCATCCTTGGCTCCTACTATACAACCAGCAAGGGAGAAAGGGCAACAGATAAAAAAGAGCTGGAAAAAGTCAGATGGATTAAACATGAGCCACTATAAAGTTGAACCAAGTATCAAAGATGGGCTGGAGCACAAAGCCAATCAAATAGAAAGCCCTAGACTACAGTGAGAAATGGCACTCAGAATAAATACATGTAGTAAACCAGATGCCAAGACACCAACAAAAAATTACAACTCATACCAAGAAACCGGAAGATACGGCCCAGGCAAACCAACAAGCTAAGCCTCCAGATGACATAACGGAGTTGACAGATTCATCAATGTTCAAACAAATCTCCTTAATAAATTCAGTGAGATGGCTAAAGAGATATTAAGGATATTAAGAAGAACTGCTGTATTATCCGGCAATCTCTCTACTAAGAATATATCCAGAAGAACTGAAAACATTGACATGAACAGATATTTGCACACCGATGTTCACAGCAGCATTATTCACAACTGCCAAAAGATGGAAACAATCCAAGTGTCCATCAACCAATGAATGGGTAAAAAAAAAAAATACGGTGTATACATACGATGGAATACTATGATGCTGTAAGAAGAAATGAAATTGGAACACGTATGATAACATGGATGAACACTGAAGACATTATGCTGAGTGAAAAAAGTGAGACACAAAAAGATAAAGGTGTTGGTGGAAGGGTGTTGTATGGGAAATCTGCACATTATACATTATTGTTTTGTAAGTTCACAACTTCTCTATGGGGAAGCAGATGCAGTTAAAGCTGCAAGCGCCCGCCTACCACATAGGAGGTCCCAGATTCGATCTCCAGTGCCTCCTAAAGACAACAAGCTAGACAACAAGCTGATGTGACGGGCTGATACAACAAGATGATGCAACGAGATGACACAACGAGGAGACACAACAAGCAGGGAGCAGATGTGGCACAAGCAATTGGATGCCTCCCTCCCACATGAGGTCCCAGGTTCAGTTCCCTGTGCCTCCTAAAAAGAAAATGAGGAGACAACAGAGAGCACACAATGAACAGACACAGAGAGCAGACAGCGAGCACAAACAAATAAAGAAATATTTTTTTTTAAATACATATAGATAGCACATTATAGTGATTGTAAATTAGCAGCACTAATATATGGGTATGATTGTGGTTGAAAGGGAAAGTTTAAGATTGTGTATATCACTAGAAGGAAAGCTAAAGGATGAAACATGGGACTGTATAGCATATTGAACCCTCTGGCGGACAATGAATGTGGTTAACAGTGCAAATTTAAGAATGTTTTTCCATGAAACAGAGCAAATTATGTTAATGTTACAAGATGTTAATAATAGGGTGATATTTGGGCAAAAATACAACTAAAGCTAACTGTAGAGAATAGTGTTATATTAATAGTCTTCCACCAATTGTTAAAAAAAAAAAAAAGGAATTATGCTAAATGAAAGAAACCAGGCACAACTACCTCATATTGTTTGACTCCATCTATATAAAATGTAAATACAAATAAATTTATAGAAATGGAATCAGAAAAAAAAAAGGGCAATAACACAAGTTTAATCAGTAAGGGGGGTGGTGAACCTTAACTTACCCTGTATGCTGGATGTAGCCAGTACCAATATTGGGTTTGGGTGGGGTTGTGGCAGAGGCCGCATTCTAAACAACCACCCTTTGGGCTTTAGTAATAATTGCAAGAAGCAGCCAAAGTACAAGACAAAAACAATGAACTGTTGTGGGCTGCCCTCTGTGGGGAAGAAAGATTTGTGGAAGAACACCTCAGACGCCAGCTAGCAGTGGCTGGTAACAGTCTATCATCTCCTCTAACATCTCTCTTGGGACTATTGAGGCAGATGCCCTCGTGAAGATCTAGAGCCATACCACTGAGACCCAAAAAGCAGCTGAGTGGCTCCACCAAAAAGAAAAACATCATGGATACCAGACCTTGTGGTGCCTAGCCCAGCAGTTCCAACTGCCTGTCACTCGCCAGCAGCTCATGAACATCACCGATGGGTGTCCTTTGTGCTCACTACAATGACTGCAACATCGGTCCCCTCCTGTTCTCAGAAGGGGCAAGGTATGCTTTCAGTGCTGCAGACACTGCAACAGAACTCTTGTAATCCAGCACTCTGGGCTGTAGCCACAGCTCCAGTTAAGAAGCTAACAGCAAGGCCAACACAAGCACTAAAGTTACAATTTAAAGTGCCAGCCACCCCACAGCCCAAAAATGGGAAGTAATAACAATGTGTTGTTGCCTATGCCTCAAAATGTACAAACTGGGAGAAAATAAAATCATTTTAACCACAAAAAAATACATATATATGTCTATATATAAATGGACAATAGGCATGAATAAACATTTCCCCAAAGAAGATTTACAAATAGCCAAAAAGCATATGAAAATATGTTCATCATCATTAGCCATTAGGGAAATGCAAATCAAAATGGGATACCTTTTCATACACACTAGAGTAACTACTATTAAATAATGGAATTATAAGTGTTGGAGAGGAGGTGGAGAAATAGGAATACTCATTCACTGTTGGTTGGAATGTAAAATGGTGCAGCCACTGTGGAAAACAATTCGGTGGTTCTTCAGGAAGTTAAGTATAAAATTACCATATGGGGTGGGCTAAACATTCGCTATATTAGAAACCATGCATGTGTCCCCAGACCTCGTTTTCCTCCCTAGGTCTGGTTTTTAGAATGCTGGTGATAAACTAAGCCTGATTTATTATATGTCCATCCTGTATGGGAAAAGACTGTAACTCTAGGTATCTCTGGTCAACCTTAAGAGATATAGCAGGGGGCTATATCTGGTTGGCGTCCATCTCCCATATGGAGGGACCTGGGTTCGATCCCCGGGACCTCCTGGTAAAAATTTAAAAAATATATAGAAGGTGCGTGGGCCGCCAGGCCCTATGCGTGGGCGCACCACCAGTTCCCGCGAGCCACACAGCAAGATGATGACATAATAGGAGAGTGACACAAGGGAGAGGCAAGATGAGACGCACCGAAAAACCAGCAACTAAGTTTGCGCGGGCAGGATGCCTCTCTCCTACATCAGAGATTCCAAGGATTGAATCCCAGTGAAGACAGGAGGAGAAGGATGAGAAGAGAGGGCAGAAAATGGACACAGAGTTGCCCAGCGAATGGACACAGAAACAGCAAAAACGGGGGGGAGGGGGAAGGGGTGTAAAAATGGATAAAAGTAAATAAATAAATAAATCCTTAAAAAAGGGGAAAAAAAAAATAAAGAAGTTGCCTACCAAAAAAAAAAAAAAAAAAAATTACCATATGGTTGGGACAGATGTGGCTCAAAAGGTTGGGTGTCCGTCTCCCATATGGAGGGACCTAGGTTCGATCCCTGGGACCTCCCATTAAAAAAAGTCAATGTTGCCATCCTCAAATATAAGATTCAGGCAGACCATTCTAAAGAGATTCACCATCAAGACTCAACCACCACATTCCAGATTAAAGGGCTCTTCCCTGTTATCTGCTTCTCAAAACAGGATAATCAACACCACATAAACTGGGAAATAAACAGACTTCATTTATCACATTAACAAATTGAAGGGAAAAAAAACACATGATCATCATAGATGCAGAAAAGGCATTCGACAAAATCCAGCATCCTTTTTTGATAAAAACACTTCAAAACATAGGAATAAAAGGAAAATTCCTCAATATGATAAAAGGCATATATGAAAAACCCACAGCCAACATCGTATTCAATGGGGAAAGGTAGAAAGCTTTCCCTCTAAGATCGGGAAAAAGACAAGGATGCCCACTGTCACCATTGTTATTCAACACTGTACTAGAAGTTCTAGCTAGAGCAATCAGACAAGACAAAAAAATTAAAGGCGTCCAAACAGGAAAAGAGGAAGTAAAACTCTCACTGTTTACGGATGACATGATCCTGTATTTAGAAAATCTTGAAGTATCCACAACAAAGCTACTTAAACTAATAAATGAGTTCAGCAAAGTGGCAGGATACAAGATCAACACGCAAAAATCAATAATGTTTTTGTACACTAGTACTGAACAACCTGAGGAGGAAATCAGGGGGGAAATTCCATTTTCAATAGCAACAAAAAGACTCAAATACCTAGGAGCTGATTTAACCAAAGAAGTACAGGATCTATGTGCAGAAAACTACAAAACAATGCTAAAAGAAATTTTTAAAAGACCTAAACAAATGGAAAGACATTCCGTGTTCACGGATTGGAAGAATAAATATCATGAAGATGTCAATGTTGCCCAAACTGATTTATAGATTCAATGCAATACCAATCAAAATCCCAACAGCTTACTTTACAGAATTAGAGAAGGCAATTACCAAATTCACCTGGAAGGGTAAGTGCACCCGAATAGCCTAAAGCATTCTAAAAAAGAACAACAACGTGGGAGGAATTTCACTGCCTGACCTTGAAACATATTACAAAGCTACACTGGTCAAAACAGCATGGTACTGGCATAAGGATAAGACACATTCATCAGTGGAATAGAATTGAGAACCCAGAAATAAACCCTCACCTATACAGTCAACTGGTTTTTGACAAACCGACCAAGCACACGCTAATGGGAAAAAAAGAGTCTCTTCAACAAATGGTGCTGGAAGAACTGGATATCTATAACCAAAAGAATGAAAGAAGACCCCTATCTCACCCACTATACAAGAATCAACTCAAAATGGATCAAAGATCTAAATGTAAAAGCCAAGACCATAAAAGTACTAGAAGAAAATGTAGGGAAACATCTTCAAGACCTTGTAGTAGGTGGTGGTTTCTTAGACCTTACACCCAAAGCATGTACAACAAAAGAAAAAAATAGATAAATGGGACCTCCTCAAAATTAAACACTTTTGCACCTCACAGACTTTGTCAGGAGGGTGAAAAGGCAGCCAACTCAATGGGAAAAAATATTTGGAAATCACATATCTGATAAGGGTTTAATATCCAGGATATATAAAGAGATGTAACAACTCAACAATAAAAAGACAAACGACCCAATTAAAAAATGGGCCAAATACTTGAATAGACATTTCTCCAAAGAAGAAATAAAAATGGCAAAAAAACATATGAAGGAATGCTCAACATCACTCATGATTAGGGAAATGCAAATCAAAACAATAATGAGATATCCTTTCACACCTATCAGAATGGCCACTATTAAAAAGAGAACTACAAGTGTTGGAGAGGATGTGGAGAGATAGGAACACTTCTTCACTGTTGGTGGGAATGCAGAATGGTACAGCCACTATGGAGGACTGTTTGGCAGTTCCTAAAGAAGCTGAATATAGACTTGCCACATGACCCTGCAAGACCACTACTGGGTATATACCCAGAAGAACTGAGAACAGTAACACAAACAGACATTTGCACCGATGTTCATAGCAACATTATTCACCATTGTCAAAAGTTGGAAACACCCAGGTGTCCATCAACAGATGAATGGATAAACAAACTGTGGTCTGTTCACACAATGGAATATCATGTAGCTGTAAGAAGAAATGAAGTCGTAAAGCATATGACAACATGGATGAACCTGGAGGACATTATATTGAGTGAAGCAAGCCAGACACAAAAGGACAAATACTGTATAAATGCGTTACTATGAACCAAGTATGTTGTGTAGCATATTGTTTGAGTCAAAAAATAATTTATATGTATCCATTACATTTAATTGAGAAATGTATATATTTATTCATCTGTTTACTTTTTATTTTTTAATTGTTTATATTTTCAATTATTAAATGTAGAAAATGAAGTTAAAAATAAATAAATAAAATAAAATTACCATATGACCTGGCAATCCCACTCCTAGATATATACCCAAAAGAACTGAAGAGGGCAGGGATGTGAACAGATATTTCATATCAATGTTCACAGTGGCATTATCCCAACTGCCAAAAGATAGAAGCACCCAAGTGTCCATCTGAGTGGATGAAGCTCTGAAACATGCAACAACATGGATGAATCTTGAAGAAATCATGTTGAATGAAAGAAGCCAGACACAAAAGGACAAATATTGTATGATCTCACTGACACGAAATAATTAAAATGCATAAAATCATAGTCAGACACTAGAATACATGTTACCAAGGGCCACAGTAGGTTTAGGAAATAGGGAGTTAAAAGACTATCGTTAATAGTACAACTATAATCATACCCTTTCATCAGTTCTAAGGTACCCCAGTAGTAGAAAATTTTAATAGGGGGGTATAAGAGAACTCTGTATTTTTTGCATGAATTTTCTGTAAACCTACAAATTCTCTAATAAAAAAGGGGGAAAAAACACTAAAAAAAAAGTAATATGTACGGCAAGGCATTTAAAATATTCACACACTATGCTATACCACTACCCAGCACTCGACTACATTACATGAAAAAATACCTATTGAACTACTGGCACCATCATGATTTTCCTTCATAATCTACTACTCATTACTCAGAGAAAAGCATTAAGCATTGATTAAAAAAAAAAAACCTGGACTATAATTATTGACCAAACTTGGGTGTCCCTGATATAGAATATTAACACTGTAATGGCATCAAAATAAATGGAAACAGAACCTTTAGGTCCATATGTTTTGGAGTAAGTGTTTAAGTAATTTTTAAACGGTCCTTTCCTAACCTGTAGCCCTGAAATTTATTGGTTTCAGTGAAAATTTCCCAATGTTGTCATACAAGAAGGGAAAAGGTTAAGTTTTTTATTAATTTTTGCATACCTGAAGATTGGCAAAATCCAGTGTGTGAAGACAGCACTAAATTTTCGGTCACAGGCTTAATTTTCTGTTCATCACTGCTCCCTTCGCCTACAGAATTCTGATCATCATCTCCTATATCAGAAGAAGATGAGGAAGGAATATCAGCTTGTTTCCTTTTAGTGCTTGTTTTAAGGGAGTTTCTCTTTTTCTCCTTGACATTCCCTGTCTTCTTTTTAGCTGAAGTTCTTTGTTTCTTATGCTTTTTGTTATCTTCAGAACAACTTTCCTCAGCATCAGAAGATGATGAGCCACTTTGTATTTTCTTGGTATTTTTCTTTGAATTTTTTCTTTCCCTCAATTCTATTCTTTTTCGTCTCTTATCAGAAGAATCACAACCATCTTCTTTCATGGAAAATTTCTCAGTATCAGATGATGAACAATCTTGTCTCTTCCTTGAACATTTTTCAGGCAAGTTGCCCCTTTTCTTCTCTCTACCAGATGCTCCATTCTTACTCTTTTTATCTTCTGAAGAGTCACAACTACCTCCTTTCCCTGGTGACTTCTCAGTATTATCATATAATTCATCCTTCTTTTTAGAAGTTTTATCTTTTATTTTTTTACTTTTCTTTTCCCCACCAGTTACGTCATTCTTATTTTGTTTTATGACTTTAGGAAAATGACAAATTTCTTCCCCCTCGGGTAATTTCTCAGTGCCATCAGATGATGATTCATACTGCTGTTCCAAAATAATTAATTTTTTCTTTAAGTCTGTAGTTTTCTTTTCTTTTTCTTCAGTTCCCTTTTTGCCCTGCTTTTTATCATCTTCAGAAGACTCATCACTGTGCTCTTTTTTCGGGAATTTCTCAGCAACATCTGATAAGCCACCCTGTACTTTCTTAAAAGATTTGGTTTTCAGATGCTTGTTCTTTTCTTTAGTATCAGCAAGCTTTTTGTCTTCAGGAGAATTAAAACATTCCTCTTTCCCAAAAGAGGGTTTATCAGCACCATCAGAGGAAACCCTTGGCTGCTGCTTCTTCAGGAGTTGATCTCTAATTTCCATGATGGCTTTGTCTTTATCAATTGTACCTTCTGCTGAAGAGAAATTCTTTCTCTCTTGTTTCCTTTCAGCATCTTCAGATGATCCTTCCTTTACAAACATCAAACTTTTATCCCCTTGATTATCTACTCCTTTTTTGCTGTGTTTTTCATCGTCAGAAGAATCATAATCTTCTTTATTTGGCACTCTTTTTTTGGTTATTCTTGCAGCCCCGATTTTACTCATGCTCTTTATCTCTTTCTCTAATTCTGAGTCATAATTGGAAGATTCAGACTGGTTTTGTCGTTTCTTTTTAGAAATTTTAGAGCTTTTAGCTGATTTGCCTTTTTTAGTATCAAAATCTGAGCCAGAAGTAGAACTTTTTCGTTTCCTTTTTCCTTTGTCATCTTTCCCTGTTTGAGTCTTTAAATCATACAAAGATTTCTCATGATTTGCATGGGTATCATTAATATCGGTATCTGAAGAAGAACTATGACTCATTCTGGTTACCTCTTTAAGGATTGCTAGCATTTCATCAGAGTCTGAATTCTGATCTACAATCTCTGACGGCTTAGATTTAGGCAATTTATTAGGTTTAGGATTATCTATAGTATTGTCAGAAGAATTCCGCTTATCCTTTTTCCTTAGTGGAACTGATAGTTTTTGTTTCTCCTTAACCATTTCATTTATTTCTTCATCTGAATTAGATGTTGCAGGGTTGGTTTCTGTCTGTCGCCTCAAAGGTGTAGTCTTTACACGTGGGGATCTTCGAAGATCAAATTCTTCTAGAAGTAATGGACCTTCATTTTCAACCAAATGCTCACTATCACTATTTTCCTGTCCAGGTCCACAGTTCTCTGGCTTGGGTTTCAGACCAGAACTTTTATAGCCATCTTTATCTTGTGGAACTTCTTGACAATCAGCACCTTTAATTGGGGAATTAGAAAGGGAAACAGGAGTGAGTTTAACATATAATTCTTTTGTTACTTTAGCTGAAGTTTTTGAATTAATACCTCCTCTGCTCTCTTTTGATATAATATTTAATTTTACAGAAGAACTTTCTAGTTCTTGCTCAGTTCCACAGTTGCCATCCCCCTGATAATCAGCTGAACTCTGAACTTCCATAGCTGTCTCAAGATTCTCAAAAATATCTTCTGGAACTGAGGAAGGAACAGACACAATATCCATGTCTAAGTCTTCAGATGTGTTAGCAGGTTCATACTGAGGCTGTTCTTTTCTATCAGATTTCTTATGTTCACCACTGGTACTTTTATTTGCTCTTTGTTCCTCTGTCGGAACACTATGATCCATGTGTACACTCTCTACCTGCTTTCTTGACAGTTTAGCTTCTGACTTTGAAATATCCTTCCTTTCCAAAGCACAAGATTTTTCTCCTCTTCTTACTTTTGTTTCAGATTTAGTATCTATGACTTTATGCTCTTTGGTATTTTTCTCTTTGTTTATAGCATCCAAAGCTTGAATCTCCGAATTCAAATCTTCTTCTAACGCAAGATGAGCCTTCTTGATATCACCCAACACAGATCTAAAAGCTTTAAGCTGACGTAACTTTGAAGCGGAATTGATTTCTGAATTATCTGTTGCCTGCTTCAAGAATTTAACATAACTGGAGTTCATGTTGGCTGTGGTCTCAATCAGTTTTTTTGCCTTCTTAATCATCTCTTTGGGCACAATTAGTGCTGAATAAGAGTAAGTTACAGAACCAGAATATGGATCATCTAATTTCTTTTCTTCTCCATTACAATTTGAACTATTTTTTTTTGGAGAAAATCTAGGTGTATGATCACATACTTTATTACTCTTTTCATTGTCAACTTTTATCTTCTTCTTATTTTGTTGCAACAACTGTTCTAAATTCTCAAACACACTGTTACATGCAGTGACCAAGTCCAACAAAGGCTCCGGGTGACAAATGTAGCAATACCATTGGTTATTTTCATCCATTATTGTAGACAGCTCCTTTCGACCAAGGTTGCGCAGAATACATTTTTTACAGAAGGCATTATGGCAAAAGTCGCAACAAATCAAGTTTCCACCTTCTGCACACCATCTGAAATTTTTTAAAGAGTAAATTATTATTCCCAATGAAATTTGTTCTAAATATTGTCATTATTAAAACAATCCCAATTTTCCTGTCACAAATTTTAATATTAAAGTAATTTAGGTCATCTGAGTATTCTTTATTGGAAACTTAAAATAGACATAAACCTAAAGCTTGTAGAAAAAGCAGCCTTTCATTAAAGATGTCAATTACGATACTATCAAAAAAATGGATCCAATAAAACACAATTGCAAGAGTTCCCCCAAGAAAGCAGACAATATCACTGAATTTTAGTTCATTTTGATTCATTACCTACCTACATTGTTCATCCATTCCATCTGAGTCACGGCTAATATCATCACTCATGTAATATTTAAAGCAATTCTATTAAAAAAAAAGGGGGGGGGATTTTATTCAACATTCATAAACGACAAAAATGATATTGTTTTAAGTCATTAAAAAGGTAACTGGAATCTTTGTGTTTTCTTTTTAGTTTTAGAGACTCAAATCAAAAACATCGCACTACCCAATACCCCCATATACTACTACTTTCCAGACATAGGAATATCTTAATAATTTCTTCAAATAGATTTCCATGTTATCAAGCACCACTATTCCTTACATAGAAGTTTATCAAAGAGTTTTGGGGAAGCGGCTGTGGCTCAATCAGTAGGGCTCCCGTTTACCATATGGGAGGCCCTGGGTTCGGTTCCCGGGGCCTCCTGGTGAAGGCAAGCCCGCACGGCGTGGTTAGCTGACCCAGCGAGCACAAGCAGCAAGGGGGGGGATAAATGAATAAATAAATAAAATCTTAAAAAAAAAAAAAAAAAAAGAGTTTTGTAAAACAACCTTTGAATTCAAACTACTAACTCCTAAAGCTCTACATAAAAATTTACTGCATGTGGTTGTTACTTAATAATATTTAATAGCCACCATATATAAACACCCACTCTATGTACAGCTAAACAATTAATCTACATTATTTTTAAATCTCAAAATACCTATTGTACAAAGTACAGGGTATTATGTCCTATTTGAGAGAAAAAGCTATGGTTCATTAATATGTAACTAAATCTCTCAAAGTCACACAATTAGTAAGAGGCAAAGCTGGTATTCCTATTCAAATTTGACTGACTTCAAATTCATTTTCACTGGGACTGGAGAAAGGGAGAGTACCATGCCCAATGATGAAAACAGCTAACTGAAATGAACAAGGCTTAACAGACTGGCCCTTGGAAAAAAAGCAATCATATATATATAGAAGAGAAAGGGAGTGCACATTATTTATCCAACAATATTAGATTCAGTAGAAGCTATAGCATGTTCCCTACATAGGCCCTTGGCTGAAATAAATTCAAGGAAAGGTGAAACACAAATTGCTAAAGGGGGAAGTAAAATTCAGTTCATTTAAGCAGGTCTGTATCTATCAAAAATTTGTGCAAGAAACGACCTAGAGCTGGAACTCTAGAGGAAAGCCTGACCTGACCCTGCATTTCAAGGACACTTTTTGTTAGGAAACAAACGCAGGATTAATCTTGGCAATAATATGAGTTGGGGAAACCATAACCTTGATATCACAGATTATTCAAAATTAACTCTAAGCTTTTACTAATAAAAATGCATACAGACTGCTAAAAGTATAATCAACCCATATAAAATCTTTTTAATTTTACTGTCTCCAAGTTATATGAAAACCCTCCTCCACATAGAGAGTTTAGATTTGGGGAAGTAGAGTACATAAAAGGAAAAGTTATAAAACACATGCATATATGTACACACACTCTTCAGGTTTTCAAACACAATAGGTTCTCGCTCACCTACTAGCCTCTGAATATGATGTTGCCTCTACCAAGAACACTCTGAACCATCCCCACTTCACCAGGCTAATTCCCATTCGTATTTCAGATAGCAGCTTATATCACCTCCATTGCAAAGACCCCAGACCTAAGTCAAAATTACACAGGCTTCTTGTGTTCTCCCAAAATACACTGCATCTCCCCTATCATGGGTCATATCAGGCAATTTATACAACTGTCTTCTCCACTAAAATAAAAGCCTGCCAAGAGCAGAGGCCATTCTGTCTTCATCACTATGCCTCAAGTATCTGGTACATGGAAAGCATTCAAATATTTATGGAATGAATTATCAACAGACCATTGCATACCTTACAAATAAGAACTTGCAGAGAAGGATGTCTATAAATGGAATCTTTTTGAAAATGATTGACCTGTTGTCCACAAGCTGTGCAGCTCACAATCCCATGAAGCCCATCTTCTAGGAGAAAGGAGTAACCATTATTCTCAAAAACACACACAAACACACACAAAGATATTAAATTTAGTCAGTGTTTTGCAACTTATGTATTAGAAATTAAATAACTCATAATCCAGGGATAAATTACATTTTGGACACAAAAAAGGTTAGTAACTTTACTGACTTCCTAAAAACATAAGAACCTTGGCAAATTCTTGAGCGACAAATCCTCACTTGCTTCCTTTTACAGATGCAAACTCTATTTCTTACAAGTTAATATAGCATGAAGAGATTCCACAAAGAAGTTCTAAACATAGGGGTCGAGAGCTATATTTCTTTTTGCTATTGCTTTGCAAATAAATTCACTAAGTTCTTAAAGAATGGGGAAGAAAGTGATATATATGGAACAGATTATATTACAACTCTATACTTAAAATAAGCATGCCATAAAGGGTTTTATTCTCAAAATGGAATTGTCTGCAAAGATTCCATCAATACAGAATGTGAAAACCTGGTAATTTTATATTATGAATTTCCTTCTTAAGATTTACTTAGGCTGAAGATTTACTTCAACACAAACCTGCCTTCTTTCTATGTCTGTTCCACTGTCTACTCCATATCGGCACTGTCTACTATTTCCAAAGAAGCACAAATAAGATCATATAGGTATATCTATATTGGCAACAAAACCTCAAGATAGCTAGGGGAAAAAGCAGAGCCCCATTCCACACTGTCTGTAGGAAAACTGATTAAAGATAACCTTATGAAGAAAAAAATAAGAGGAAATCTCTCCTGCTTCACTCTTGTACCCAGTTCTGCTAGAGCAGTGCCTTACAACCTGAACTGAACAGAAGAATTACCTGAAGAATCTTGTTTAAAAAAAAAAAACACAGACAGCTATTCCCACATGTAAACCTCTGAAAGGGAATCTCCTGGACATTTTTTTAAAACTTTACATATGATCCTGGTGTACAACCAGGACCTTTTTCCAAATATGATGCTAGATTATGATTCAAAAAAAGCAGGTGAAAATACCGGTAGTCACAATCTGTAAAAGGGACATGACTGAAAAAAATAAAACTTCTGCCTCTATCCCTAAGTAAAAGACAAAACACCACATACATATCTCACCTTTTAATTTCTAGTCTGTGCTTTTGCTTTTTAAGGTCTAAATAACCACGGCCCCAAACATTATCACAAAAACTTTTGTTTGCAGAAGCTAAAAAAAGTTTAATGTATGAGGACACCATTATACTTTTCCAGAATATATATAGAATTGAAAGACTTACTATATAAGTTGCTAATATTTTATTTTAAATAAAACTGTCCTACATTAGTGTTTGATTTGGAGTATTCATATATTCTGTATTTGTTTTAACAAAATAAACAATGTACTTTATAATTTCAAATAATTAGTTCATTCAGATAAACTAACAAGATAAATAAAAGCTAGGTTTGTACATTCATCCAATGTTAAATAATATTTATTAAGTACCTTCTACATGTTTTTATGCATATACCAATCAAAAATAAGTAAAACTAGGTGAACCCTTAGAGAATGTCTCCCACATGTGCAAAAGGAAGCACATATGATATTCATTGTAGCATTAATTAGGAAATTAGAAAATGAAAAAAACCTGGAAATAACTTCATAATTGGGAAATGAATAAAGAGTAATTTATTCTGCATTTCCCTAATAGCTAGAAATGTTGAATATTTTTTCATGTGCTTTTTTGGCCATTTTTCTTTCCTCTTTGGAAAAATGTCTATTCAAGCCTTTTGCCCATTTTTTTAACTGGGTTGCTTGTCTTTTTATAATTGAATTGTATGATCTCTATATAACATGGATATCAAACCCTTACTGGATATGTGGTTTCTGAAAAATTTCTCCTGTTGAGTAGGCTGCCATTTTACCTTCTTAACAAAGTCATTTGAAGCACAAAAGTGTTTCATTTTGAGGAGGTCCCATTTATCTATACTTTCTTTCGTTGCCTGTGTCTTAGATGTAAGGCTAAAGGAGCCATCACCTACCACAAGATCTTGAAAATGTTTCCTGACATTCTCGTCTAGAAGTTTTATGGTTCTAGCTTTTATATTTTGGTCCTTGATCCATTTTGAGTTAATTTTTATAAAGTGTGAGCTAAGGGTCCTCTTTCTTTCTTTTAGCTATGCATATCCAGTTCTCCCAGCACCCTTTGTTGAACAGACTGTTCTGACCCAGCTGGGTGGGTTTGATAGTCTTGTCAAAAATCATAAAAATCTCCCAGGTTACTAGGAAATAGAATGTGGGATGAGAGTGGGAGCTGATGCTAAATGTATGCAGAATTTTTAATAAGGTTTATTAGAAAAGTGTGGAAATGATTAGAGTAGATAACACACTACAGTGAGTATAATTAATACTGCTGATTTATAAATGTGGCTAAAAGGAGTAGTCTGTCGATATAAATGTCAATTGAAAGGAAGCTATAGAATAATCTAAGGCCTGTATAACAAGATTTCAGTGATAGATGAAGATTATGGTTAATAGTATACATATATAAGAATGTTCTTCTTTTACAAAGTGTTAAGAATACGGTGATATATGGAAAAATTACAACTAATGTAACTTATGGACAAGAGTTAATAGTAATATAGCAATATTTTTGCAGCAAGGACAAAGAAGACATAATATCAATTCTAAGGGACAACAATAAGGAGTATAAGATGTATGGGATTTTTCCTTTTGGAGTAATGAAAATGTTCCAAAATTGACTGAGGTAATGACAGCACAACTCTGTGATGAAAATGAGAGCCACTGAGGATACGCTTTGAATGGATTGTACAACACAAGGAACCATATAACACAGTGAATCCTGTGGTGGAAGATGGACTGTGGTTAACAAAACAAATATGAGAACGTCCTCTCATGAACTATAACAAATATATAATACTAATACAGGGTGTTAATAATAGGGTGGGTTGAGGGGAAAATACACCCAATGTAATACATGGGCTACAGTTAGTAATAACATGTTGACGATGCTCTTTCATAATGTTCACAACAATGCAAGTTGGTGGTGGTGGGGTGATGTATGAGAGCCCTGTATGATGATATGCATGTTTATTTTGTAAGTTCACAACTTCTACTATACACTTATGGTTTATGTATATTCATGTATTTATGATATACTTCAATAAAAATTTTTAAATAAAAAAAAGTGATTTATTCATACAACAGAATTATATACCTAAATTATAAAGATGTACATTTACTGAGATGGATCAATTAAAAAAAAAAAAATGTTAAATGAGAAATACTGGGAATGAATATGTACAGCATACTACTTTGTATATTTTTAAAATGATAAACAAATGTTTCATGAATACATATAAATACAAAAAATATATAAAAACATGAATGGAAATGATACATGCATCCAAACTTCAAGAAAATCACCACCTATGGGGAGGGAGGATGGAAAAATGAATGAGAGTAAGACTGAAACAATATTTTGAGTGAGATTTGTTTCTGTACTTGTATGTTTTAAATTTTTTTAGTTGTGAAAGATGTCTAAAAGATTATAATACAACAATGTGTAAATGGAAAAGAGGCATTTTCATTTCTGAGCTTAATAATTTTAATGATTTTAAAGTGAGAATAAAATTATTGTGCCATATAGAAAACTTAGGTATAAAATATATATTATAGGGAGCAGATGTGGCTCAAGTAGTTGGGCGCCTGCTTCCCACACAGGAGGTCCCAGATTTGGTTCCTGGTGCTTTCTAAAGAAGATGAACAGATGCCGCAACGATCAGATGCTGCAACCAGTGGATGCCACAAATGCCGCAACCAGCAGATAACACAACCAGCAGACACCGCAACCACCAGCAGACGCCGCAACCACCATAACCAGAAGACGCCGCACCTGCTGCAACGAGCAGATGCCACAACAAGCAGACACCACAACCACCACAACTAGCAATCGCCACAGCTACCAGACACCATATCCAGTGGGGAGCGGATGTGGCTCAGGCGGTTGGGCACTCACTTCCCAAGGTGGGCGGTCCCAGGTTTGGTTCCCAGTACCTCCTAGAGAAGACCAGCAGACACAGCGAGCAGACAACAAGCAGAAAGATGAGGGAGCCATCTTGGGGGAGGGGGGAGGGGATTAAAAATTAATTAATTAAGCTTTTAAATATATATATATATTATAGTGAGTGGATGTGACAAGTGGTTGAGTGCCCGCCTCCTACATGGGAGGTCCTGGGTTCAGTTCCCGGTGCCTACTGAAAAAACAAACACAAACAACAAGCAAAGCAAATGAAAAAAACAACTCAGAGAAGCCTATGTGTCTCAGTGGTTGAGCACCAGCTTCCTACATATGAAGTCCCGGGTTCAATCCCTAGGACCCCGGTATCTCAAAATATATAGCTATATCTATATCTATGTCTATATCTATATCTATGTCTATATCTATATCTATATCTATATCTATATCTATATCTATATCTATATCTATATCTATATCTA